>MKGJ01000153.1:0-21218 GCA_002018255.1 Bretziella fagacearum | reverse complement strand
AAAGAAAAGGGGGTCAGTCGCCTTGCGAGTTTTTGGTAGTTGCTATGAGGGAGGAAGGATGGGGATGGGCTAGGAAGGAAGCAGACAAGCAAGCAAGCAACTGCTATTCCTAGGTGTGGCGGCCCAGGAGATTTGATATTAATGTTGATTACAGTAGTTGCACGATAAGATTATTTGACAGCTGTTAGTGCGGAAGGAACCTACCCATACATGAAGCACCGTTGATATCAAAGCTATGCATATTGTACGTCTACTAGGAGAGAGAGGGAGAGGGAGAGAGAGAGGGAGAGAGAGGGAGGGAGGGAGCGAGAGAGGGAGAGAGAGAGAGAGAGAGAGGGAGGGAGAGAGCGAGAGAGGGAGAGAGCGAGAGAGAGAGAGAGAGAGGGAGGGAGAGAGCGAGAGAGGGAGAGAGCGAGAGAGAGCGAGAGAGAGGGAGGGAGAGAGCGAGAGAGGGAGAGAGCGAGAGAGAGCGAGGGAGGGAGGGAGAGAGAGAGAGAGTCCTGACCAGCCCTCAGGTCTACAATTACCATTCATTTTAATGCTTGGACCCAGTTGACGATATGACGGCTTGAAGCCTGTCAAATATCATGAAATCAGCCAGCTAGCAAGCCAGCTTAGCCTATGAATGTTCCCCATGTTCTCTGGTCCTGGAATGGGGCAGAGGGGGGACAAGCTAAGTTGCATGCACTTTGGCCTTGATGGAATCTTTTACTTGGACTAGGCTGCTTATTCAATTCAACTCACATAATCAGGAACAAGGGCTATAAAAGGCAGAGGCCGGGAAAGGAGTTGATTGCATAACGACTTGGAGGGCTCCTTTGCACTCAATCCGGGATCAGAATGGGTTTATGAGTGCTTGTGCAAATTGCCCTTGTCGTTCCATGGAAGCTTGTTCCAAGTTCTAGATGCAACCCTTATTGTTCAGGGGCAAAGATAGGGATTGATTCACAAAGTGGGGTACTAGACCCAACAGTATATACACAGTGACTATATCATGATTTATGCATATACAAAATCACAGTATCTGCCACTGTGATGCACAGATGCACGCCAACGTCAAGTCTGACATGCCAACAACAACCTTCCTTGGTCACAAACCAGAACCACCTACCCATCCAATCAATAGGTGTGTGTGTATGTATGTATATATGCCAGTAGTCACCAAGACGATATTTAAACACCACTCATGTACCAAAATAAAGGTACACAGCATATGTATTCATGCAAGCAAGCCTGTAGACAAACTTGCGCATGTATAAAAAAAAAATTATAAAGAATAGGGAAAAGGTTGTGTCTCCTTCAAGTCGGTATCATGATCAATCCCGTCCCATCCCCGCGTGAAAAAGTTGACGAACTGGCGGCTATCAAGTCCGCTGTCCCCGTCCCCAAAATCCTCTGCCGCGGAGTCCACCAGGTACACCCCCCTTCCCCTCATCCTACGCCCTAAACTCCACAACAAACCGTCGCTCCACTTGCTGCATCGTCGTCGAATCATTTTCCCCCTCAAAGCGCAAGTTGACCTTGCCGTCTTCCTCGCCAATGACTTCAGCCGGATAAAATGTCGTCGTCTGTGGGTACATGGCCAATACCTTCTTGCCTTCCTCCCACTCTGGCAGCCGAGTGCCTTCGCTCGTAATCGGGATCATGCTGCTAGCACTACTGCGGTATTCCTTTTGCAGCGATGGTTCTTCGGGTTCCGCATCCAGAACTTTGTACCTTCTGCTTTTGCCTTCGCCAAGTACGGCCTTGACTTCGCCCAGAATCCAATCGGATGGTCCCTCACCTGGAACCGGCTTAGGTTTGAAGGCAACCGCATCACCTCGAGCAAAGATGTGGGGTTTTGCGCGGACTCCTTTAACATCAGGGACCGGCGTTCCGTCATCGGGCGGTGGGGCTGAATCTCTGTCCCGCTGCGAATTCCTTTCTGCACGTTCATGGCGGCGTGAAGCAGGCCCAGATGTCGATGGTGCCGGAGATTCACCGGCCGCCTCAAAATCATAGACACTAGCGGCAGCACCCGAGTCCTTTTCCTTGTCCTTGTCGCCATTATCTTTGTCTTTCCTATCTCTCTCCCGATCCCGGTGGTCGCGATCTCTATCTCTATCTCTATCCCTCTCCCTCTCCCTCTCCCTCTCCCTCTCCCTCTCCCTCTCCTTGTCCCGTTCCCGTTCCCGCTCTCGTTCCCGCTCTCGTTCCCGTTCCCGTTCCCGTTCCCGTTCCCGTTCCCGTTCCCGCTCTCGTTCTTTTTCACGTTCTCGCTCTCGGTCTCGCTGTTCACGGTCCCGTGTGCGAGAGGCGCTTCCTCTTCCGAGTGTAGGTTTACTCTCCGATTCACTGGGTGCTTGCTCCTTTGCACTCTGGACACCTTTGAGAATCGTGAGTTGTTCAATCAGGTTCTTGATATGGGCGCTAGCATTATCCTCCTGTCGGACGCCAGCCCGACACAACTCCTCCATTTTGTGGAGAGTCTTGTATGCTGGTTGGGAGTCTTTCCTAACTTCCTCCGCCGCCTGTGCATCCAATGACAGAATCTTTTGAAGGTTGGCATTGTCCTCATTCACCAAGTTAAGAGCTTCGGTAATCTTGTCGCGGCAATTTTCCCAAAGTGATATCTCCTCTCCGTGTGGCGCGGTCGTATTGCGGGCAGACCCGCGACCGGAGCGGTTTCGTTGCGACATGCTTAAACTTTTTGTTGTTTGTGGAATAAACAGAAAAGAATCGTGTTTTATGACTGTGGCTAAAATTCAGGTTTCTATACACTTTTAGTTTGCTTCGGTTCGTGACGTCACGTGTCCTTTTTTCGGGGGATCGTGAAAATGTGTTCGAGGCGGAAGGCAATGATGTGAAACGTCGAGATTGTCTAGATGTTTGTCAGAGAATGTATTGAGAGATTGCAAAGCTGGCGTACAAAACACGGACACGCAGTCAACGTTCATTTGGGGTCGTACCTATGGATCTGGGGAGATCACACCAAAAAAAAAAAGAAGAATAAAAATAAAAAATAAAATAAAAAAATAAACAAAATAAAAAAATGGGAACACAAAAAAATCAGCAATATTGTGTATTAAATACTAGAACATGTGACAAGAAATGTGGCGACAAATTGACGTAATTGATGCGATTAGTTGTACTGCGATATGCGATATGTGCGATCTTGGCTTGCTAAATTGCGCCGAGAGTTGAGGTGACGTCTAGTTGATATCACGTGGAATTGACCCTGCTTTTTGTCTTTTTGTCTTAGGGTTCATATCACTCTATTGTTAATGTGGGGCTTAACCTGCCCCGCTTCTTACGACTTGCAGTGACGAAACCTAAAAGCGGGTCCGCGTCTGAGCATGATGTTGGTATGAATAGCTCTCCTCGCCCTGGCACTACTATAGGTTAGGACGGGTAAGACTGATATACGTAATACGGCCAGGCAAACTTGAGCTTTTGAAGCAAAAGCCAGTTGAAGCTTTTAACTAAGCGACAAAACCTCCTTGATGGCCTGTGCCTTTTAAAAGAAGGAATGCAATGAACGAGGAACGGAGGTTCCTATCACAGATGAGGCTGAATTGGCGCAGCCACGTTGTAGTGGCTGGCTGGCGGGCTCAGGAAGGAGCTGCCATGCAAGTCTAGAGTATAGGTAGTTGCCGTCCAGTTTGTTTCGTGATAGATATAGTGGGCTTCCCGCCTTTGGTGTTTCGGCCGCCATTTCTTCTTCCTTATTTTTATTTTTATTTTTATTTTTATTTTATTTTTCTTTTTTATTTTCCCCCCTATTGTTTGAATTTGGTCGATTGATCATCAACAAAAAAAAATTACGAATTCTTTTCGTATATACACCATCTTTTTGATATTTCACAATGCTTCCTGTTCCCCTGATTCGTCTCCAGTGCGGTGTCAATTCGTACGAATGGGGCAAGATTGGTACCAACTCGGCGGCAGCTCAGTATGCCGCTGCCACTCCCGCCCAAGGTTTCTCTGTACAGGAAGACAAGCCTTATGCTGAGGTAAGTTGATCAGGCCACAAAATCTACAGGTTTGACGAAGAGTTGGTTACGGTATTTCTAACCCTTGTGCTCTTCCAATCATAGTTGTGGATGGGCACTCACCCCTCTAACCCCTCTCGCGATGTGACTACCGGCCGTACTCTACTCGACCTTGTTGCCGCCAACGAAGCCCTGCTTTCCTCGCCCGTCGCTGCCCGCTTTGGCGCCAAGCTACCCTTCCTTTTCAAGATTCTGTCCATCAACAAGGCGTTGTCTATCCAGGCGCACCCTAACAAGAAGCTAGCTGAACAGCTCCACGCCCGCGATCCCGCGCACTACCCTGATGATAACCACAAGCCGGAGATGGCTATTGCTGTGACTCCCTTTGAAGGTCTCTGTGGTTTCCGTCCATTGGCTGAGATTTCGTACTTCTTAGAGAACGTGGCGCCTTTCCGTAAGCTTGTTGGTGAGGAGAAAGCTACTGCCTTTGTGGCCAATGCCAAGGCGCAGCCTGAGGAGCCGACGGAGGAACAGGCGGCCGAGTCCAAGAAGCTGCTGCAGTCCATTTTTAGTGCGGCTATGGCTTCGTCGACCAACACTGAGGTTCTGGAGCCCCTCACTAAGGAACTGCTGGAGTTGGCCAAGACGCAGAACGCTGAGTTTGCTGGTGGTGGTGGTGTCGCCTCGACTTTGGGGACTGTTCTGTCGGAGCTTATCACCCGTACTCACGGCGAGTTTGGGGTTGACATTGGTATCTTTATCCTGTTCTTTCTGAACTTTGTTACCCTGGAGCCCGGCGAGGCGCTGTTTCTGGTTGCTGATGACATTCACGCATACGTGAGCGGTGACATTGTCGAATGCATGGCTGCTTCTGACAACGTTGTCCGTGCTGGCTTTACGCCCAAATTCAAGGACGTCAGCACTCTGGTTGACATGCTGACTTACAACTATGCGCCCATCGACCAGCAGAAGATGGTTCCTACCGAGTACCCCTATGCCACTCTCAACGCCAGCGGCTACAGCAGCGCTTCGAGTGTGATGCTTTACAACCCACCCATTGACGAATTTGCTGTCGTCAGAACCAAGCTCAACGGTAACGGTGCCAAGGCTACCTTTGAGTCTATTGAAGGTCCGAGTGTTGTCATCTGCACCAGCGGCCGTGGCAAGATCAGCGTCGGTCCCAAAACTGAGGTTGTTGAGCCTGGCTATGTCTTTTTTGTGGGAGCGTCTGCAGAGCTGGTTCTGGAGTCTGAGGGTGATGAAGGTGATGAGTTTGTCACCTTTAAGGCGTTTTGCGAAGTTGAGACCACAGAGAGCGCATAGGATCTGGGTGAAAAAAAGAAGAAGAGAAAAAAAAAAAAAAGGAAACAAGAGAACCCCAAAAGACGGGAAGGGAGGGGGGGGGGTATCAGTATATGTTTTCAGGGTTATACCAAGGCAATAGAATAAGGAAATGTAAAATTATAATGAAATTTGATTCTAAACTATGGGGGGGGGAGGCTGGCGCGGGGCAGATCTGATATGATGATTTACATACCTGTTGGTTGATATTTGGTCAGGGTTTACAAGGAATTCCTAACCCTTGCTAGTGTCTATGAGACTTTGATGTCATTTTTGAAAATAAAGGAGATGAGGCAAAGAAGAAATGTTTCAAGGGTAAAAAAAAAAAAAAAGAAGAGTAGAGCATAAGGCTTCCTTGGCAAATACGATGGCATTAACAAGTACGGTTGATCAGTTGTCGTTTATAAACTAATAAAGGGATAAATGTGACAGAGGATGGTGGTGATGTTGTGTGAGAGAGAGAGGGTTAGGGTTACTGCACATGGAGCCTTGAGATTTTTTCATGTACAAGTGAGGTGATTCCAAGGGTTGAAGAGAGATTGATTAGTTGTCTATGTGGAGAGTACTGTCAAAGGAGTTGATGATGTATATACGGGTGGTTCTGAGCAATTTTACAACGAATTTGTAAGCGCTGAGAAGAAGCGGCAAAAAAGGTATAGGAGGAGTATCCAATAGAGAGTAAAGCACTTGTTTGGAAATAACAGAATGTGATGAGGTTGCAAAGGAAAAAAGTGCGAATGCCAGGTTCCCTAAGCCGCAAAGCAGAAAGGTGCCGATCAAGCCAAGACAAAAGAACCATGAGCAACAATTTACGTAGAGAAATTGATAAAATCTTTGGGTAGATTGTCTACAGAGTTTCCGATCTCGTTACTGCCCATGAGTGGTTAATACTCTCCGGCTCGTGTTCAAGATGAAGGGAAAAGGACAGAACGTATTACGGGCGAGAATCAATACGGATGAACAACTGCAGCTACGAAATGAAGCCGTGATATGATGGCATCACAGAGGCTCGGGGAACTCAGGGAGACATAGGAAACTATTTATACCCAGAAGACAATAGACAACAGTCACTAACAATAACATCCGAACAATTAACCAAGCTTCTGTGCGAGAGAAGAAGAAGACGAAGAAGAAGAAAACAATAGGGAGCAGGAGAAGGAGAGAGAGAGAGAGAGAGAGAGAGAGAGAGAGAGTGCGTGCGTGTGTGTGTGTGTGTGTGTATCTTTGACCATAAGCAAGCATATATCAACGAGCGAAACCTACCTACCCAACTACAGTTATGCATATTGCGAGGGGTTCACTCTCGTATAGCCCACAAGAGTGCCAGTTGATGTACTAAAGATCTACTTGACGTCGATCAGAAGACTAGGTTTGATCTTACCTGGCATAGCCAAAAAAAAAAAAAACTCCTGGGCGGTTACCTCTGAACCAGAACCACACACTATCCAAGATACGCCCCTCCCCATCTTGCTCCTCTCCCCTTGGAAGGTCACGGTAACAAAACAATAAAAATCAAGACTCGCTATACCTTGGTCACCACCTCCCCGCAAAACCCCGTAATAGTAATAATGGCGGTGACCATGTTCCCCTTCTGAGAACTAAACCAAGCCTACAAGCCCATGAAAGCGTGCAGCGTGGGTCTTTTTAGTGTCTGTGTTGCTATTGTTATTCTGGTGTACCATTCATCTTATTTTTGCTTAGACTAAAGCGGATCTCATTATGGGGGTGGCTGAAAGACCTGGTGTAAGTGAGTCTCTCCCCCGGTTTTCCCCTGCCGATCACGATGCGTTGGCCAACTGCATTCCAAGGTTCTTCATGGTTCTCAGTCATGAATATCGATGTTGTGATTTTGATACCGGCGCACCTCCCCTCCCCTCCCCTCCCCTCCCCTCAAGCCCTCATGGATTAAGCTGATATACGAAGAATAGCAAGTGGCTTGGTTGGGCACCGGGTCGCCTCCACCAAGAAGCAGGAGGCTGCCTTAGTCTTGCGTTGGTGGCTCGAAATCTCAAGGACGGGGGGGGGCTTCTCGGCATGAAGAAGCTGACGGAAACATTCATGACTCAAGGTTAGGTTAGGTTAGGTCAATTCACTGGATGGATATGCACTTGCAGCGGCTAGGAAGGAGGGGAGCAAAGGTTGCTCATATCCCATCATGCTTGATATCAACAACAGTCACTGGCAATCTCTCGGATTTGTATAAGAAGGGATCCATCCTCCTTTGCAAAACAACAGATATATTTCTCTTGGAACCGGATCAGACAGTTCATACTTTCTTCATCTTCATCCATTCTTCCAACAGAAGCCTGCAGTGCTCTCTCTCTTTACGTTCGTTACTATCTTTTATTATTCTTTACAACTTATATACTCTTAATCTTTAACCATGTCTGTCAACGCTCGTCGTAACTACGGAGGCAACCCCGTCATCCCCCCCAGTGAGTCGTCGACTGTCACCGGCAACGAGCCCGTCCCCCCTCCCACTGCTCCTGCAGGCTACGGTTCCCATTCCACCATTTCTGTTCCCGGGTCTAGTGTTACCATTCCCACCTCCAGCACTGAAACTACTGTCACCCACGCCTTGCCTACTACTGTTCGCCACACCACCTCGGTGGCCACCACCTCTGTTGCCTCTACCACCACCCCCAGTGTTCCCACCACTACTCCTGGTGTTCCCACCGCCAAGGAGCCTTCTGCCACTAGTGCTACTGTCACTGTCCCTGTGCTCACTGCCCCCACCAGCCCCGGTTCTCACTCAACTGTTTCCATTCCCGTCCCCAGCTCTACGGCTTCCACCTCGGTTTGTTCGACTACCGTCCCTGGTGTTCCCACTACGGCTGTTCACTCGACCGTCACCGTCCCCTCTGCTGCCTCCTCTACCACTGTCCCCGCAGTCTCTACTACCTGCGCTACCGTGACTGTCCCTGTCCCTACTGCCCCCACTGGCTACGGTTCTCACTCGACCGTTTCAGTTCCCGCCTCGAGCACCGAAACTACCGTCACCCACGCCTTGCCTACTACTGCTCGCCACACCACCTCGGTGGCTACCACCTCAATTGCCTCTACCACCACCCCCAGTGTTCCCACCACTACTCCTGGTGTTCCCACCACCAAGGTAGTCTCTACCACCAGCGCCATTGTTACTGTGCCTGTCCCCACCTCTCCCACTACCCCTGCCGGCTACGGTTCTCACTCGACCGTTTCCGTTCCCGGGTCTAGTGTTACCGTTCCCGCCTCGAGCACCAGCACCACTGTCACCCACGCCTTGCCTACCACTGCTATCCGCACCACTAGCCCCGCTACCTCTATTGTTTCTACCACTAGCCCTGTTACTCCCTCGGCCGACACTACCACCAGTGTTGCTGTTCCTACCACCTCGGCTCCCGGCTATGGTGGTCACCAGACTGTCCCCGTTGTCCCTACCGGCCCCTCGTCGGTTCCTCCCGGCACCTTCACCCCCTCCAACTCGCAGACCACCGTTGTTCCCCCGGGCACCACGACTGTCCCTTCGGGCCCCGGCAGCACTGTCTCCACTGCTGTTTCCACCACTTCTGCCGCCACCACTTCCTCCGCCACCACTCCCCCCGCTGGTGACCACGGCTACGGCTCGCACGAGACTATCCCCGGTAGCACTGTTTCCACCCAGGCTGCTATCACCCCCAACTCCAAGATTAGCACCATGGTGGTTCTGCCTACCACCACTCCTCTCTCGGAGACCCTTGTCCCCTCGCCCCCTGCTTCTACTCTCCAGACTAGCGTCGTCTCCACGAGCTCTGCCCTCACCCCACCCGGCCCTACCCACGATGCTTACACCCCCCCCACTTATGGCTACGGAGTCAAGGCTCGTTCGCTCGACTCTGAGGCTCCGGCTGATGCCCCCGGCTCCTTCTGCTCGCAGAACGCCATGGTTGCCTGCCCTCTGGCCGCCGGTGCTTTCTTCGGTATGGTTGGTACCATGGCCGTGATGCACTTCCGTCGCCGTCGCCAGCAGGCCAACCGCTGGATCAACAGCATGGACTGCGAACGCAAGGCTACCAATGGTGAGATGACCAACTAAATTGACAAAACGGGTAGTTGGTAGTTGGTCCCATAATTCCAGGCATATGGATAAAGGGAGTGCTTGCCAGTTTTGGTCCCTGTGCATGCAGATAGATACGCACACGGAAGGTATCACAGGACAGCACATACTAAGATGAAAGAGGCACATAGATAGTACTCATTAATTCTTTTTCTTTTCTTTTTTTTCATTTGTTCGTTTTTTTTTGTAACTCTTAATTGTTACTTCCGTTGTTTCCCCCGCCCCACCCACCCTCAGATATTTAGATACTCGCTCACAATCGTGAAATTATTATATTAAATTTGACCCCTTGACCTTTTTGACATTATTTAAACGATGTGATCAACCTCGTAGTACGGGTTGTTGGGATCGTACGGGAACTTGCGAACGACCACATCACCCTTGTACTTCCACAGGTCAACCTCCGGAGGTTCATAGTCCAGAGTGCAATTCTCAGCAACCTGTCCAAAGTCGACAACTGAAGCAGCCGAACCGTTGCCGTACTGGATGCGGATCATGTTGTTGGTGCGTCTACTCTGGTCAATCAGGAAGTAGTTGCTGGGCATGAACTGGATACCAGAGTGCGCAGTAGTGAAAACGGTGTTGGGAAGATCACCAGTGTGAGGCACATGGTGCATACCGAGGTTCAACCACAGCGTGATGTCGTCGTCGCGAAGGCTCTCGCCATCGAAGAACTTGGAAAAGTCAATCGGCGGCTCGGCAACATCTTGCGAGTTATAGGCGTGGGCCAGACGAGGCTCGGTATCCTTGCGCTTGGTGACCTGGACGTCGTACTCGGCCCAGCGGGCTGCGTTTACAAGGTTGGACGACTCCTTGACCGTCAGGTGGCAGGTACCGGTGTAAGGAAGCACGCGGTAACCCCGAAATTCACCGTACTTGTTGGGAGCATTCTCATTGACGACCAGAACCTGGGTCTTGCCGTTCTCGGCCCAGTTGAAACGACCGTGGTCCTCGGTGTCAAGGAAGCTACGCTTCACTTGCATGGTGTTGCGGGGAGAATCACTCCAGGAGTAGTACTTGGTGACGGGGACAGTTGACAAGAGCTGGATGGAGTTGTTCTGGCCCAGGATATCAAAGTCGGCCTTGAAGCTCAAAACGTGGTCGTGCATGGAGCCCGACAGGGCATCATGAATGCGGTTACCGTAGTCACCGTTGTGAGCGTAGTAGGCGGCCTGGATGTAGCCCGAGGCGCGGACTTCAACAGCAATGGAGCCATCCATAGAGAAGGTGTACGAGAACATGTAGTCGTAGTTGCCGACAGTGGACACGGAGCGCACAGTGAAGGCGGTGTTCTTGGTAATGGAGATGTACTCGGAAGACGAGTGGCGCTGGATAGGGTAGTCGGCGGTGGTCTCAAACAGGCAGATGCTGTTCAGGTGAGTGTGGGTAGTCTCGCTAACATAGAAGCTAGAGTTTAGGAAGATAGCATATGACGGGCAGTCGTAGCCCTTGACCATCTCAAAGGCATAAGGTCCGAAACCGTAAAAGGTATCGAGATACGCGGTACCAGACTGGACGGGGTCGTTACCGGCGTAGTGGGCCAGGGCCTCCTGAAGACCAAGCTCGTACAGGATACGCTGACCCTCGTAGCGGATATCCCACAGAGTCATACCAACGTCACGAGAGAAACCAATGTAGAAAGAGAAACCCATCCACTCCACGTACTGAGCCCCGGCATCCAGAGAGTAACGAGAGCCAGCAGGAGCAACCTGGACAGGAGGCTGTTGGGCGTCAAGAGGGAAAGCATCACCAAGCTGGTCGGTCATGGCCCAGGCACCCTCGACATTGGGGGCATACTTGGTGAAGTTGCTTGAAGACCAGGCAGCACGGAACTCTTGGGTAGTCTTGTAAAAGATGTTATCGTACAACCAGCCCTTGATCTCCCACTTGGAGGGGTCACGGCCAGTGACATCGGACTGGATATATAGACCAAGAGGAAGCAGAGTCTCAGAGTCCATGCCAGAAGTAGGCAGGTTCCAGAAGCCATCCCAACGGACAGTCCGGTTGTTGTCCTGCCACAGAGGGTCGATACCGAAGCAATCAAGAGTGTCGTTATCAAGGCCCATAAAAGTGCCATTCCACAGGTCAAGGGTGATATCGGCAATGGAGGCACCGATGGGGTACAGCCACGAGTCAAACAGCGTGTCATCGGCATCAGCATCAAGGTTGCGAACACGGCCACCGTTGTCCTTGGTGTAAGGGAAGGTGAGCTCGGACCACGACGAGGTACCGTTGATGATGGGAATGGGGCCGACCATCAGGTCCTGGTAGTACGGGTCCTCAGTGGCACGGTAGTCTAGTACGACATGGGCGTACTTGGTGGGTTCCGTAGCGTTACCATCAATGTAGTTAAGAGCATCGGTCTTGTTAGGGACCAGGGTCTCAACCAGGATGCTATAGCTTATGTTAGATTTTTTTTGACTTGACTTGAGGACTATTATACTATATTCCCCTGACTTACATGGTGTTGTCCCAGGAAGTAGCCTCGTCAGACTTTGTCAAGTTCAACTCGGGCTGGTCAAACAACCAAGCAACCAGACCGACAGCCTCCTTTTCAGTCAGCGCCGACCAGACATTAGTTTTGGGCGCGGTGACATTAGTAACGGCTACATCCTTGCACTCGGGATAGTCGGTATCCTCGCGCTGGAACAGAGGGCTGTGAATACCCTGGCTGGCCTCCAGACTGCGACGGAGATGTTGGGCCATCTTCTTGCGAACGGGACCCTTGTGGACCCAGTTGGCCTTGGGCTGCGGGCGGGCTGAAACCTCCAGGGCAACAGTGCCGAGGAGGAGAACCGCCGAGACAGCGCTCCTGAAGGACGGTGTCATGTTGAAAGATAAAGTTGACAAAGATCTTGAGGGGAGCAACGAGACGAGATGAGGAGGGGAAGATCAGAAGACACTTGTTGGCTAACCTTGACTGGAACCAGATACAGCAGATCTGATCCAAGTGGAGGTAGGCAATAAGAGTGAATATGAAGCTAAGGCTGATGGACAAGAGAAGATGGGGAAGATGAAAGGAGGGGGGGGGGGGGGGAGGGGAGCGCCCGCTGGTCTTTATACCTGTGGTATTTAGAGGATGACGGAATGAGATAGCCGGTGATAGTTGGATGCATTGGCTAGTTCACTGTAGCATGAGGGGTTTCCTATCCTTTGAAAACAGTCTTAGCTTTTGATACTTGGTGGCGTTCGTACATTTCGCTTTGCTTATCCGTACCCAAGTCTAGGGACACTGATTCCCAATCCATCCAATGTTATGAATATCAGGGAAAACTGTTGCCCGACAAGCATCTTAATATGTTTGCCTGCAAGATTATGCAAACTAAGATTAGACGACTGATAGTTCTCTATCATAATCCTTCATGCCTTGGCCTTATCTGACATAGGAAGCTTGTTCTCGTTTGGGAGTCTAGTGGGTCTTTTGTGTGTAAGTCCTCTTAATCCTTTGCCGAGGTTTTGTCTAGTCATTAGTGTTTTCAATATCTAGTATTTCTGTGACAAATGTATGTGCCAAAAGTTATATCAAGATAACCTAAAGATAATCATCCTTTTTGTGCATGAGAGAGGGGGGGGGGTGGTAATCACGTTGTAACACCCTCCATTCATAACGGGGCTTTTCAAATATTGCTGATTCGTACTGATATTGAATTTGAAATCATACTAGGACGTGGTACAGGTGTTACTATGGCCTGGGACTAGCATGACGGTAAACTGGGATTGACAAATCTTGGCCTACATGATTAGTTCATGATAAGACTGTTGCCAAGTTTTCCTTTTTAGAGGAAGCTTTGGGGTAAACTCTCCGTGTGGCTTGGCACGTCCGGTATTTTGTGCAACTAAAATAGATATGAATATAGATCAGGTATAACCTTATCCCTATTGACACAAAAAAGGGACTACTCAACTTGGCCAGTGATCACATCTACTTGGACGAATATCCCCAAAATATCCAGCCTTTTGGCTTTTGTTGTTAAAACAAGTGACGTCATCAAACTCCGCCTAATCACACATCCCGGCCACTCTTATCTCTATCACGAATGCCGGGCATATGGAGAACGAACCTTTACCTACCGATCAATCTTTCCCAATACAGTATTCATATTTCTCGCCTGAGTCCAAGCCAGTGCGTGGGGGCTACAAGCATCCGTCGAGTCTAAATTTTACATCTATCTTTGACTTGGAATATACAACATGTTTCCCCAAGTCGGAGGGTTCTGATGTATCATGTATTGTACCTACCTACGTACCCTACCCAGTATGTGGCCATCCGCACGGACCCCTCCAAATGATGTTGATAGCGATAGTATACGTAGTAGGTACATTTTTGGTTAACCAAGGATATATACTTCAGCTAAGTGCATGTAGGAGGCTTTGTTCAAAATTGATAGTATTATACGACAACTCAACAAGTCTTGACCCGCAAAGTCTTTGGGAGAAACTATGGAAGTTTACATCATCAAGTCTTGGAAAACCAATCAGAGTCTGCCGGTAGCGTTACCGTCATGTCTCGATGGGGACCTCTGGTATTTCGGGTGATCAGCAATAGTCGAGCAAACTGCATGCAGCCGCGTGGCCGACTGCAACAAGGTGGGGTCCCTTTCAAGCTTCTTATCAGTGCATTTAAATATCCATCTTGACGGTGCAGGGTACAGCCGTGAATATAGGACTCCAAGGTATGATTGATTAACACGTATAGATATGGAGGGTGAACTTACAATATATCGACTTACCTGCAAGTCTTATCTAGTTGAGAAAATGACAACATCG
The DNA here is from genome assembly GCA_002018255.1 of Bretziella fagacearum. NCBI lineage: Eukaryota > Fungi > Ascomycota > Sordariomycetes > Microascales > Ceratocystidaceae > Bretziella > Bretziella fagacearum. Next base: position 7,064 of record MKGJ01000153.1, on the reverse strand, counting down.
TGGGGAGTTTATTATGAGACAACGGTTAAATGGTGGTCGGAGTTGATAAAGAAATACGCTCGGCCGATTGTACTTGAATTTCTGTTGTTGGCAGGACACGCCCTATATTGGACAGTCGGCTATCAAGATCTCATTGACCTCGGAAGTAGGTGCCTACATACCTTCATATACAGCCAAACCTCTACTCAAATCGTCGTCCAAGGTGGTCAGATATATATATCTATTGCAACTTAACTAAGTTGTCATAGCTGACCTTGTAGTAATAAGCCAACATTACACATGTGTACGTGCTCCCACCAGTGGTATATCTCTAGTACAGATACCTGCATATCCATAAACATTATAGTATCTTGGAAGCCAGTAAAGTACAAACAAGAAGTGGCCCCCGCATTACCTTCCGAGGCATCACACCATCAATATAGCTTGGGGTGTGATCATCATGGGTGTGACGATATCAAAGATATCAATATCAATCAAACAATCTCCTTACACATTCCATTCTCCAATGGATTCTTTAGGCTGCGCCGGAGCATTATCTCGGGTTGTTGTGGTTGCAATGGAAGCAGGAACGACCAGTAGGATAGGCCCCTCAAGTTTACCACCTCCAAGGGTTAACTATGGGGGGGGGGAGGGGGGGCATTATGTCTAGTAGCTCAATATGATGGGCGGAGGGCCCTTTTACGTTTACTAATCCGGACGTGTTTGCTACAAGATCAGGTGCAGTTTCACGTGAGAAATTCTGAATGACGTCGGTGATAGTCTGAACTTGCACATCTGGACAAGGTCGGGATAATGGAATTTTTTTTTAAACAATTGGGTAAAAATAGACCAGACATGAAGGACAATCGCACAAAGAGTTTTCATCCAATAGTTTGACTAGAAAAGAAAGGTTAACTATCTATACCAGACGTTGGATGGGCGTCTCGTCAATCTTACTTGTTTATTTTTTACTTTCAAGAACCCTACAGCATAAACCAAGCATCCCAAATTGATACTATGTGTCAAGATGTACGCCTACCTCCCCGCCGAAAGTGCACCCAAAGAATCCAGCAAGCATGCTAAAAATATCTTCCAGACCAGTCGCCAAATGAGCGAAGCAGAAAAAGCCGAGCGGAATAAACAACTCCGCGAAGCACAAAAGATCTGCGCACAAACATCATTGGCACAAGAGTCGGGCCGTATGCCATCACTTTACATTGATAACTTTTATGCTATCCCGGGTGGTAACAATCGAGGAAGAAATGTGGGTTGTCCTTCACCAAGGAACTTGCAAAAAAGATTTGCCATTAACATCATTGCTTTCAGAACACCAGATCCACAGGCGAATTTCAAGGCATCTACTGCTGCAGTTGCGCCGGCTATAACTCTCAACTTTGGCGTGAAAGCACCACTGGGAAGATATTCTGCACTAGATGTCGTGATGCACTTCTCATGTTCACTGGTAGAGACACACCTATCATCGGCATCGATGTCGCGGATGAAGCCTTTCAACAATACTTTATCCTCCAGCCAGCGGTTCAGCAGACTCAGGCCCAGTTTCATGTAAACACGGGGGCGCAATCGGCTGTTATTGACTCGGCTGAGCATCCGCCCTTGAGCGAGTTGAATTAAAGGAGTGACGTCATCATGGTTGTGGACGGAGAAGCTTGTCGTTGTAATTCACGTGGTACGAAGTCATGGTCATGTTCCACAATAGTCAAGGTACCTTCCCGTTTCGATTGAGGTTTATGAATTCTTTTTCCGAGCATGGAAGGCACGTTATCATTGGGAAGGTGGTACAAGCTCAGAGCTGGACATACAAACTGTAACAGAGATTGTAACATGTAAAAAATTCTATTAAATGAGGTAGCTTGATATACACACCGATATTTCTTGATGCTACATTTTGAGAGATGATTCCTTCCTTGAAGTCATGTTGATGACCCTAAACTTTAGTAGGCTTAAAGCAATGGTACAAGATGTTGACATTGCAGTTTGCGTTATCCAACCTGGTTGCCTCTTTATGTCCAACCACATCCTTCTTATTACCATCAATACTTTCCCTACTATCGACTTCTTCCCGATACTTCTCCCTAACCTTCCACCCTCTCAAAACAACAAGACTAGCTGCTGCTACAATATACATACACCCAACAAACACTTGAGCGCCAATATACTCTCCAGTCTGAGCAACAATCTCCAGAGCAATAGCTTCACTTGTGACACAAGGAATGACGAGAACAAGCCACATCAAGTTGAGAGCGGAGGGGATATTTGCCACTCCAACAACTTCGGCAGTAATTGGAGCAACAGTAGTCCAAAAAGTTCCCGCAACAGCACCACCGACAATGGCAAAGAAAATGAGAACATCAATATTCTTCGCTGGTATCCAAACTGCAAAGACCATGACCGCGCAAAAGAAAGTCATCGAAATGGCCATGTTGATACGCCCCGAGCGATCACTAAAGTAACCAATCAATGGGCGACCAAGTCCTTGCCCCAGATTCAACATGGCAGAGACCAGTGCAGCATCGGAGGCACCCAGGCCAATGTAATTAGCGTAGTTGGCCAAACTGAAAATAAGGACCACGTATCCCAGCAAGCTAAACCATCCATAGGCCAATAATAAGAAATACTCAAATCTCTTGAACATTTTCCGGTCAAAGGCATTCTGGCGGGAACCATAGGCGGCATGACGGTCTTTTACAAGTGTCGAGCATATCATGTTCACCGCAAAAGCAACAATCCCCAAGATACGGTAGGTCCAGCCAACGCCGTGTTTCCGCATAAGAACACCGGCAACCAAGGAGTACAAAACCCCGCCGAGGCCAGATCCGGCGGCTGCGCAGCCATTGGCTAGTGAGCGTTTCGTAGTGAACCACTGAGGAATGACATTGGAGCTAGGAACAAAGAGGATTCCCATGCCAACCCCAAAAAGGACGCCCTGAGTGAGGAACAAATGCCAAATTTTATCTGCAAACGACGCAAGAATCAAGCTGGCGGCTTCAATAACGGCACCGATATACAAAGTGGGCTTTGTTCCAAACTCGCGAGTCGAAACCGTGGCCACGGGAGAAATTAAAAGTGCACATGAAATACTCAAAGAACCGATGAAAGCAAAGTGAAGTGAAGTGGCACCGGGGTAAGTATTCTCCGTCAGATAATGGGCGAGGAAGACACCGTAACTACTGTTCAAACCCCAAGTGTGACCGTTGATAATGGCAACACAGAGGGTGCAGATCCACCCATACCCGCCATCAGGATGGACGATTGTTGGGGAGATATCATCAGCAGGAAGCTCAGGTGCAGCCATGGCGGTAGATTCATGAGTGCGTGCTACATAGATACTATGCGCATCTATGGCGGTAGCATCCTTATTAGCCGGTGGAGAAGCCATTGGTATATTCTTGACACCAAAGGGTTGGGTTCCCAGGTAGATGTGTAAAATAGTGAAGAGAAATACTCCTTGTGAATAGTGACAGAGGCGTTGCGCTCAAGATTGACAATAGACGCGCGCTTTGGTCCAAGTCAGTTCCTGGCCTCAAAATGACTAATATGGAAAAAAATCAGCGAAAAATTGCTAAACGGATTTTTATATCCGGTTTCAAGGAATGGCACTGGCGGCCGCTTGACATACGCCGTCAGTGCAAGAACAAAATGAAAGAAATAATAGAAAGTGAGCCTTGGAGATGTGCCCCAAAAAGAAGAACTGGATGTTTGTTTTCTTCTTGTAAATATTTCAAGGTATCTCTTCAGACGAATCGTATCTTTTATAACGTTTTGGAGAGTCGGGATGTGCTACTGCTTGCGAAGGGATGCCCCAAACCTGTGGAGTTAACCCTGAGTTTGGGTGATATCCGGCTTGCTTGTTCAGGATGGAGAATATTGCTTAGTGTTTTCCAGTACTGGGTTAAGATCCAGGAATCCAGGAGTTACCATGGTCAATATCGATTAGAAACGTCCTATTTCGGAGTTTTGAAGCCAATGAATCATGTTTACTTTTCGGGATAGGTAAAACTCCGGACCGAACATCACAAGCCATTGTCATGGCATTTGTAGGCAATCTCGCTATTTCAAGATGTCTGATTCAATCTGGGATATCACAGAGTCAAGGCCACTATCATGTCTGAGGATATGGGTAAAGAACACAACCAAGTCGGTTGCACCTGGATTCAATACTAAAAAGCCAACAAAAAACAATCAAACTCCATCTACACTCTCCATGTATTAGATTTTGCCCCCTTTATGTCATCGAGTAGGAAGTCGGCGTTGGCGGCCGCGCCCGTCTCCAATCAATCTGACTCCGAATATCACGAATCTCCTCCTCTTGTACACCGCAATCCGTCACCGCAAAGTCGTCTATTCTCTTTGCCCGCCCCATAAGATATCCACTGGCTTTTGACCGTCTGTTCTCCTCACGCGCCAGCTCTGCATCACGCACTGCTTTCTCGTCGACATCCGAAAGCATACTACCCTCAATAGAAACGAAGCTGTGATCATCGCGCACACCAACGTCAAACCGCTTGATCCGGAACAAGACCTTCCCGTCCACAAGTGTGCCATTGTCATCGGCCCAGTAACCAGTCTGGGGTGCTGCAGACTCATCTCCCAGCATTGAAGTGTCCAAGTCCATACCATCAGCATCCAAATCCAATTCCGCCTCCTCCGCGGCAACCCAACGCCAGCCAGAGGGTAAGCGGCCCGCCTCAATACTAGCGTTGAACTTTCCCCAGCAAACAACACCAATGTGACCCTCCGTCTGCAAAACGACCTCGCCGCACATCCACGAGCCAACGGCAGGGACAAAAAGATCGCAGTCGGCAGTCACCCAGCCAAAACCAACAGCGAACTCATCGTGGGACTGGACCTTGACGGCAGTATGATTGGTCTCGGACGCACCGTGACGCGACGGTCTCTCGGCTACGACGACGTTTTTGTAATTCAGCAGGATGCCATGATAGATGCTACTGTAGCGGCCCAAAAGCGGGGCAAGCAGCTGCTTCGAAGCAGCCGCAGCCGGTTTGTCGAAGCCGACGGGAAACAAAGCGGTACGCAAGGAGACAGTCTGCGTGTACAATGGATACTCGGGGGATTCGGGGGCAAATGTGGGGCGGAAAATGCGGTTACTGCGCAGACGTGATTCGACGGACTGGATAGGAGTATCGGCGGTAGGGACGGGTTTAGCAGACTCGGAGGCTGATTGATCTTGGGAAGATGATGAGCTATTGTCGGATGTAGAGGGCTCGGCAAGCTTAGTCGCGGTCTTGGACTTGTCTTCTTTGCTGGAGTTGTCGCTTTCGTCTTCGGACGAGGAAGCGTCAGACTCTTCCTTGACGGAGACTTTCTTTTCCTCTTTGTCCTTTTTGTCCTTTTTGTCCTTTTTGTCCTTTTTGTCCTCGTCCTTGTTGGACTTCTTTTTGGTAACTTTGGGGGTAGACGATGTCTCCTTCTTGGTGCTCTTCTTGCTCTTCTTCTTGTCGGTGTCCAAGTTCTTCACCTTTTGCTTCTTACTAGTGGCGGAATGAGTTTCCTCATCGCGAGGCCGCTTCTTCTCCGATGATTTGCCCATTTTGAGATGTATTTGATGTTTGTCGGGTAAGATTTGAGAAAACGTCGTAGTGTGACTTGGCGAGCGGATTGGTGTGTCGTGATGCGCCGATGACAAACTATAAGACGGATAAGAAAACAAAAGGCTGCATAGACATAGAATACGATACGAAAAGAAGAGTGAACAAGAGTGAAGAAAGGCACCCCGTAGACAATGAACGACAACTGCACTTGTCTCGAACGACTTCTTTCAGCGCAATTCCATAGTTTAGAGAAGCCGATATGGCCTGTCCCAGAAGAAAAAAAAAATAAGTTGCGCTGCGATTATCGATAAGGATTCGGTGAAGAATGGTTAATTGGGCTCAATCTCGGTAGCACGCCACATAAGTGGGGGCATCTGTTTGTTTACCGAAATGTGGCGTTTTCGGTGTGTGTTTGTTAGGGTTTGAGACCCTTGTTAAGGACTCGGCCCAGATATACCAAGTTGATTTACAACTTCCTTTACTCCATTTACGATACTACAACAAGTTGGTTGCTGCGTTGACGTGGCTGGCATGGAGTTCAATGTATCGACCAAGATAAGCACCGGCTGATGCTGTGACAGAACGCCATTGAATTACTAAAATCATTGGTTATTGAAGCTTTTGCCTGAACTGATTATATGATTTGTCTGTGCCGGTTCCGGCCCGGGCGACGATTCGGTTTCACTTTTATATATTGCCTTGACCATCATGGTGTGTTGCACCTATAACCCGATGTTTCGGAAAGGGGAGAGAGAGACACGCACAACGAGAATGAGGGTAGATAGCCCTCTTTGAGACAATGGCTGGTTGTATCTTTGCTAACCATGGCTCTTAACTCTCTTGAGTGTGTTTGAAAAGGCTTGCAGCCAACACAAAAGACATATTGCTACACATTGTCCCCCCTCCACCTCCCTCCCCCCCAAATTAGGCTTATCTTGTAGGATGCTATGACCAAGACCGGCAAGATAGGCGCTTTACCACCAAAGGGGGACTCTCTTCTCTTGTTCCAGTGAATGCATGCTCCTCCACTAAAACTAAAGGGTTCACTCAGTCATCTACTAGGGACCCTTGAAGTCAAGATAACCCGCCAAGATAACTCCAGATAACCTAAAAATCTCAATCTCAACTGCCCTGTGTCTCAAGAAGGAGCTGGTTGGCGTATATAGAACAAGATTAAAGATCCCAGTGTCTGCTCATTCTGTGTCTCTCTTCAGGATTTCTCTAAATCATCGTTGATAATCCTCTCTTTCTATATTCCAGAGACCCGCTATTGCACCAGCAGATCACCCATAGACGGCCAGTTTCGCCATATTATTTCCGGATTGGGGTAGAATCTGAACTGAACAGACAACTATATTGTTTAAAAGGTCACTTGTATCAGTAGCAAGCACAAGATATTGCCTGACAGCTTCTCTCACCCTTCCATCGTATATTCCCCTCAACCTGTTTCCACTTTCACCGGCATTTCTCCCCTCTTCCCTGTATCCCGCTCCGACACTGTCGAATCCCCCCCCC
>MKGJ01000152.1:22872-47233 GCA_002018255.1 Bretziella fagacearum | reverse complement strand
AAAAAAAAAAGACTCGTCATATGTCTAGAAAGCCAACTAACTGCTGCTTTCTAAACTTCCAATACCCTTCCCTAATCGGATCCCACTTCTCCGACAACCTCATCAAGCAAACCGCCGCCTTCTCCTTCTCTCCTTCTGCCGCATGAATCTCTGCTAGAATATCCAAAGCATGCGTACTCTGTACCTCCTCCACATCCTCACCCTCGCCAACCCTTTGCACAAACTTCTCCACAAAACCCTTCTCCTTGTGTAAGCCACGGCCAGCCTTGACAAGCACACCCTTTAGGTAATTCCACGCCGAGGGGTTCTGCGGGGCCAGCTCAATCTTGTCACGAGCATACTTGAGTTCCCGTTCGATAATCTTGTTGGGAACCTTTGGGTCCGCCTCCGTCGCGTGCACGGCATCGCCCGAGGAGTTGTTTGGGTTCGAAAACACGATAAAGAACCGATGAGACCAAGCCGAGTTATTCCGCAAATCTTCCTCAATGTAGTTCTGCACACTCAGTAGCTCTGCAATTTCCCACATGCCCAACTGCCGCACTAGCCACTGTCGGTAACTCCACACATGATAGTTCTTGGAATCGGCCTCAAGCATCTCTGCGATGAAGGCCGTCTCAGAGCGGGCGAGGGCAGCGACGCGCGGGGCATCAGAAGCAATGGTAGGGTAATGGGCATCAATCAGCAGCTGACGGTGATGCCAGATTTGATAGTTCTTTAGGTGCTGGAGGGAGACGTCATTCAGCCAGATGATTTCATCCTCGATAGGAAGCTGAAGGTGCTGGAGGATCTTGAAGCGGTAGAGCCAGACGGTATAATGAGCGGGGTTGAGGTTGATGAGGTGCGCGGTAAGACGAAACGTACGCCGAGTCATTTCGTTGACGGACATGACGATGCGGAGATAGGCGGTGGCTATGGGGGTGTTAGTAGAGGTCTTGATCAATAAGCAAAAGGTAGTTTGCTTACCCTCTGCGTACGGCGCGGGGTACGCAATGGCGGCCAGAGCGCCTTCGGGCTCCTCGGCGGGAATGGGCGGGACATCTTCCCACTCAGGGTCCTCGCTAAGCTTGAGCGTCTGCGCTCCGTATAGCTTCTGGTCAAGAGCCTCCATCTTAAGCGATAGTTCTAGCCTTGACTGCAACATGTCAGCATCATACTTTACCAACTACTTTTTTTTTTTTCTTTTTTTTTGGCCTTGTCTCATAAACTCACGTAAATTCTCTCTCAGGGTTTCCTCAGTCTTCCGAAACCTCTGCTCAAGGTCTTTTGGCGAATACTCTTCAATCTTTCGTCCCTGACTATCAACACCCCAATCGTACTCCTTTGAGATGTTCCGAAACGGCACACCGTCCTTTTGGACAACCTTCCAGTAATCGCGCTCTGCTCGCGCGTTACTAAAGATATTTCCTTTGGCGACCTGCCGTAGCAGCTTAGCGTTCGCCCAAGTGGTGAGGTCTGCAGAATCGAGACCAAGGATGCCGACGGCGTCGAGTTTTTCGGCAGCGGGATTTGTGGCGTAATAGGCGGCGAGAGAGCGGGCGGCGACAGTGGTGGGTTTTGTAGGTTCGGGGTCTGCGGGAGATGTTGTTAACGATTGTTCGAGGGCTGTGGATGGTTTCGTGGGTGTGGGAAAAGACAAGAGGGAGTGAAGGGGGTGAGGGAGGGGGTCAGAAAGATATCGCCATGCATCCAATCAATCAACCACCTTAACCACCATCATATTCCCCCGTCATTTCCCTCCAGTTTCCTTTCCCCTCTCAAAACTGACCTTTGGTGGCCTTGACACCTGCTTTGGGCTTGGGAGGCATAACTAACGTCTTACAATGATTCAAGCCAAGAGCGAACCTCTGCCTTGATTTTTATAGTTGATATAATGTCGGTACACTTGGTTGAACTCTGGGAGTGTTTTGGTTGTTGGCATTCAGCAAAGAAAGCTTCCAAGCTGTGCGGGGCTTGATTGGTCCCCTTTGCTTTTTTTTTGGTAGGGTTTGAGCTAGTTAGGGAAGGCTATCGTCACAGTGTGTAGTGTGTATTTCAGTACTGTATATTGTTGGTATTTTCCAAGTAGATACACAGTGCGTATTCGTCTACGTCCGGTGTATTCAACCACAAGAACAATGCTAACTATTCTCTTTCAATACATATATAATCACAACGACACTGTATTCAACTTCTTCTAGAACAATAACCATTCATTCATGACAATGACCTGTGTGTCATACACAGAAGTAAACAAAGAAGTAAACACTACATCATTAGGGCCAAATCGATCTTATACATAATAAACTTGATCATTATTTTGCCAAGCCGCAAAGGACGTCCTAAACTAACAACATTACTATAGATATCAGAATCATTACAGTGAAACCATGATGGCCATGCTCGTTAAACATGACTCTCAAAGACCCCATAAAGAAAGAGAGAGAAACTCTGCCATATGCATCAAGTGCAAGATACAGCTAATCTCGAGCAAAGTAAAATAGTCCCTCTGGTATATGGGAACCCAAGAGGATAATATCAAGATGAGAGAGGACAAATAAACACAACGGGCACTATAGATACTTTAGATTTACCTTGTACGTGTGTGTGTGTGTATCTGTTTGTGTGTGTGTGTGTGTGTTCCCCTTTACCCATATGTTGAAGAGAAAAACAAAAAGGACCAATCACCACAGTATCTCTCTCTCAAAAAAAGTAACCCGGGGAAGAAAGAAGAAGAGGGAATAACCAGATGAGCCGTCAAACCAAAACAAAAAAAAAAAAACAAAAAAAAAACAAAAAAAAATACACCAAAAACAAAACAAGAAACTCTCTCTCAGTCAAGCAGACCCATACAGAGAGACATATGTCAACTCACGTTACCGTCAAACATCATGAGCTGTTGTTGTTACTGTGGAACAATGGCACCCTCCTTCACCCGCCAAAACTTCCAACCTTCTCTTTCGCCAGTTTGGCCATGCACACCGACCAGTCTCTCAACGCCCTCTGTACCCTCCGCCTTGAGGAACTTATCAACATCAATCTCCTCGCCACCAAAGTCATCCTCTTCACTCCCGTTCTTGAGCACCGCAGGCCACAACACACCAATACCATGGCAGCCCACTGACGTCTCGAACCGTTCATAACCCTCCTCTCCCAGACGCTCCCAAAGACGGTTTAGTTTTTCCGCTGAAGTGTTTGGCTTCATCAGTGTGATGGAGCAACCACCGCCACCGGCGCCAGTCAGCTTGGTCCAACCAATGCCCTCGTGATCAGCAAGCTCGCGAATCCGCTCAAGACGAGGATGTGATACACCAAGAGAAACAAGCAGACCGTGATTGACGCGCATTAGCTCGCCCAAGCGGAACAAATCTTCTTCGCATGTGTGATCAAAGGACTCCTCATTGAGTATGTCACACGCCGCTCTAGTGACGTTGTCCATTGATTCCAAGATTGTGTTGACCAATGTGGGGTGAGTGTTCTTGAGCTTCTTCACCTTGGCAAGCTCATTGGCTGTTGACTTGGCCTGCTTGGTGTCGACCAACAGTAGTGGAAGTTCTGGGAAGTCCCAAATTGGGCTAACAATCTGCGGAAGACCTTCCCGTCTCTGAAACACCACGCCCTTACCCTGGGTAGAGACGGTATTGTCAACGCCAGATGGAGTACCGTGGATGCACATCTCAGCCACAAAGGCCCACCGGTTGATGCGCTCAACCTGTACCCGAGCCTCGTCTGAAGGCTGGTCAGGATGAGGCCCCGAGAGGGCGCGAAGTTGTACCAAGAGGGCAGCAGAAATACATACAGCGATAGAAGCACTGCTGCCCAGACCGGCACCGATAGGAATAGTTGAGCGCAGGGTATACAAGCAGCCGGGGAAAGACTGCGAACCGAGCGACAAGAAGAGGTATAGGAACGAAGAAGCCGACGCCTTGTGGATCTTGCGAATGTCTTCAGGTTTATCTGGTGAAATGTTGTCGAGGTAGGGTTGAATAGCTTTCATGAGGTCATCATCAAGCTGGGTAACTAGCGAGTAGTAGTACTTTTTCTTTTCCGGCGCATGGAAAGCCTTCCACGGGAGGTCGTCAATGTTCCATGTGTGCTGCAGGTCAATGTCGGGGAATCGCAAGGAGACGACTCTGCGAAACTTGGAAAGAGTGGTAACATGGAGATATGAACGGAGGGAGATGGCGGCGGCAATGGCAGCCTATTTTGGTGGTGATGATGTTAGCGACATGGCTGGCCTTGGTATGTGATGAATGCATGGAGGGGTTTGTTTTTTTTTTATTTTTTTTGCTGGGGACAGAGACGAACCTTGCCATAGACGACCGAGTGCTCACCAAACACAATGACCTTGCCAGGAGCAGAGACCATGAAGGGTGGCATCATGGGAGTAGACGATTTACGATCGACTCTCGAGCGCGGCGACAGAGAATTGGTGCCATTGATAAGTCCATTGGTGCCATTTCCAGTAGCGTGGCCACTGGAATCGCCACTGGAATCGCCATTGGAAACGCCGTTGGCAACCGGCTCAGACGAGTGGCCGTTCATGTGAAGATTTTGGAGTTGTATCTGGGAATGGGTGACAAAAGAAGAGTGCTCGGTGTAGTCGTCGGTTATTGTGGCAGAATGATAAGCCAGGGGCCAGATCGACGATGATACCGATACAGCGGGTGGGCGTTGTCTTGTCTAAAAGGAGAGCAGGGAAAAAAAGAAGAAAAGAAAAGAATAAAAAATGACGGAAAATTGGTGACGATGAAATGACTCCGGGGAAGTCAATAAGAACGTAGACAAAGGTCAAGCCGATGAAGGACAAAGTATCAAGACACAGGACAAGGCTGGTCAAAGAAAGAATATTGTTTTTTTTATTTTTTTGAAAATGGCAGCAGCCGGATTGTTAAAGGAAGTTGGTTGCGTGGTTGATGGTTGGTGGCCAGATGTAGTAGCTGCAGAATGGCGATGGTAGTGGTAGGTGATAAAGTAACTACGCGATAATATCAAGCAGGGTCAAACCAGTTAACTTGAAAGGAACGGAATGCAGTACACGAGCAAAGAGGTATCGAGCAACAAACTATAAATCACAAGAGGCAGAGGCAGAGGGAGAGAGAGAGAGAGAGAGAGAGAGATAGAGAGAAGGGATAAAGAAAACAGAATAATACAGATTGGGGAAAAGAATTGATAAAGAAAACAGAACAAGGAAACAAATAGCGGGACAGGAAAAGGTAATTGGTGATATCGGGTTTGGTAAGGGCAAGTTTATTCAATATCTATATGACTGACAGAAAAAAGGTAGTGATAGTGTGCCATCTAATTCCAAAGTAACGCCTTGTCCCTCTCCCTCCCCCCACTACCCAGAGAAACTCCAGGCCCACGAGCGAACGACCAAGTCCCCTCCCCTCCTCCCCAGGAGAAGACACCATCCATCCCAGTACTGGGGTTCAGGGAGCATTAACAGATAGGCATCGCTAAACGACAAAATACTTGGTCAATCCTGATAGAGACCAAAGATGGCAAGTCTGTATGCATCAACGGCCTGGAAGAGGCGGTGAATCTGCAACAATCCGCTCAACCAGAAGCATATTCTATCATCCTCTCGGTGGCTCAGACGTTCGATATCGAGAGAAGTCAGACAACGGTGAAGAACGCACCATAACGCCTAATAGTAATGAAAATACTTAGTTGAACTAGCACGCCAATTGTATAATATTCCGACTCAAAGGCAAACTATCCAACTATCCCTCACCAACCTCTTTGTTACGTCGCTAATTGGTCATCATATGCTGTGACTTCGTGCGGCTAGCCACCCATTCAATGTATTTCATGAGATAATCCAGCCACTGACGGCTTTGTGACGGGATGGATAATTGACCACTTCATCAACATTTGACGTTGGCTTTGCATCCTGCCCATAGAACCATAGAACCATATCCCTCCAATCATCGTGTCCTCCAACTTGGAATGCAACCCCAGGCCCGGTAAACAAAACAATTCGGGGCCTGAACTTGGTCAAGTGACTAACTCTTAAGCCCCCCCGCCTTCTCCTCCCCCAACAAGCCCTTTGTAAACTGTTCATAACCCTGTTAAACCATATTGCAACATTCAATCTAGCCCCTCTTCACTTCCAGCGGACAAACAGCAGATATGGCATATTTCATCAAGGCAAAGTCCAAATAGGTGTCTCTTCATTGGCCAATCGCTATAGTCAATGTCAGTCAAAAGCAAGGTGGCACAGCGGAAGGGATCCCAGGCCAATTCTAATTCTGTCTTTGCCTTTGCCTTTGTTTTGCATTTTGTAAATGTATCCATTAATCAAAACAAAACTCAAAACCTTGCTTCTATGGTGGTTTGCTATCGTCACAGATGTTTTCTTTGATGTGACAAGCAAGAGGGCTCGCTAGTATGGATTATCAGAGTCTATCAGCTTGGCTTTACAAGTACGTGACGCAACCACAACTAACACGGAGTGTGCCAATCATCTTTTTTGGAAAAAATAAAAAGTACTCTTTGGGGAACAAAGAGTACTGTATACTTTTAAAAGAACATACCCTACAAAGGTACATACTGTATCCCCCTTGGGCTTGGATAAAATAGCTGTTTGCCTCTATATCAGACATCAAAGAGAAACCCATTCAATGCAGAAAATCCTATATGGTAAGTGATCTGTTTCCCAAGGGATATTTCTTTTGAGATGTTCAATTTTCCCGTCCTTATATCTAGTTTGATTTCCTTGCATCGTTAGGGTTATATTGGCACTCTAAACCCTACTATCTACCTACTGATATTATCCAGTCACTAACAACAAACAGCCAGCCATTATGCAAGGGGAAAATTCTCGACCCCCCCCCCTCCATCACATATGGTGTGAACTCAGAATGCAAAAGGTGGTATCACAACATGGATGTTAACAGGAGGATAAAATATCGCTATTTGTGACGTCTGTGATATCTTTGGGCGCTAATTCGAGGCTGTAAATGTCTTGTCAATTGGCAAGTAGACATTGTTGTTGCTTATTTGTGGACTCTTCTTATATAAGCACGACCCTAAGGTGTCATGATTGCCTAACCCTAGTATTACTAAATAGTAGTTTGTTCAGATGACAAACATAACCATATTACTGTCTTCAAATCTTCTGTTATAACACTACCGTTTCACAAATAGGTCACCTGTACACACCTGGATCTTACAAAGTTGGACATGTTTCACAAGATCTGTCATCAACAACAAAAGCATCACGAAATCATACATCCATCGATGCACAAGACCAAGTGAGAACGAAACCAAGAGAAAGTGCAAATGTGAGTGTGAATGTTCCGTTTCCATTACACGCATGTCATTTTGATCGTGGCCTGATATCAATCAGGTCTGTCTCATGACAATCGTCAGTCTGTTTCCTCCTTTTAATAGCCCATAACAAAGTCGCGCAAAGAAAAATGATGACAAAAAGAAAAAAGAAATAGTCTTGTGAAGAGAAAACAATGCAACGCCGTTTATTTTATTTTAGGGCTATAATATCGCTTATTTCTTCTCCTTCTTGGAGAGGTCGGTGATGTGCAGGGCTGTGAATCCTGTTAGCGGCGTTGTCCAAATTGAATGCTGATGAGATCAAAAAATCAACGAGACCAGATAATATCTCAGCAATCTCGTGATTCTCAAGGGGAGGGAGTCGTACAAGGGGGGAGCGAAGCCTTGAGCTTGTCGGCCTTCTCCTGGTCCTTCAGGGATAGAGTGTACAGGAAGCGCTGGCAGCGGACTTTGAACTTGACCTGGGACTGCTTCTTGTTGCGCTTGATGCGGGCAGCTGGTATGGAAGGTTAGTACTTTGAACTAGATCTTGATGGTGTAAAAGGTGGCAGTGAAGTCGTCGGGGTGAAAGTTCGATAGCGGAAGCGGGGTTGATTGGGTGGTCGCCGGAGATGTCGAGATGAGATGATGTGATGGTTGGCAAATTGATGGGTTTTTGTGGCTCTCAATGTAGTGGTATCGTTAACCCAATTGAAGGTCATCGCATTCATAGCCGTAGTCGTAGTGGTTGGTGATATTTTCGTCGGACTCATCGTTTGGTCATCGAATTGGTGGGCAACTCACAGGAGGCATCCTTTCTCCGGCAGATCTCAAGGAACTATAAAAGAAATTGTCAGCAATTGATTCAATGATGATAGCAGTGACATCCGTAAAGACATTGGCAACATACCTGCTTAATGTCGGCGACTTCACGAGGCATTTTGACGGCGTTGATGTGATTGATAATCTGCACACTGAGAGAGCATGTTCAATGGTGTAGTAAATTTTGACAGGCCGTGATGATATTTTGTGCTTGGGTAGGAAATTCTTTTTGTGGGATATGCCCCAGTCGGAGGAGTGAAATCGAACCAATAAGAATGCGCGATAAGGAACAAAACTGTCTTCACAAAGACTTATCGGGCTGCCCTGATAGATTTACCGACAATGAGCCACTGCTTCTTGGGTTTTTGAAGGATGCACTTTAAAGACTACTAGTTGCAAAATAGTAAAAGGGGCGATAAGCAATCAAGTTTGGGTCTTTTGCCGCCAATCAGCATATTCACTGGTTTATATTTTACGTGAACAATTGATCTATCCATTACAGGATATCTCCATGATGTATACCTGTCAAATATTTCCAATATTATTGTCAACGTAACGCCTCTGTAGCCTCTTGTAACTTTCAAAAAACCGTAGCAAATCATCAATCGACAGACGACCAAGCGGGGATATATTCTTATCTTATCTGCAGCCACTCAGAGACGATAGAACAAGTAAGCTCCGAGAAGCATGATGAGCTAAGGGCGCGACGAATCGAGAGGACAGTCTGTTTGAATCTTGACCTATTACACTACCATACATCATCATTTCGAAGAGCAAATCCATACAGTTCCATCACGCCCTCCAAGATATAGTAATATAGTATCAAAGAGGTCAAGATGATGGGCTTTTTGAAAGTAAGTTAAACGTCTCCTAGATTATCGGTCGTTTGTGTGTATTTCAGCCTTGCAGTCTTGTGACGTCATGTTCGATTCATTCGGGTGAATGCATCTATACATGCTGAATGTGAATAACATCAGTTCAAACCTATGTATTCACTAGATAGCTAACTTTTTTTGCCAACAGCGTCTAGCGACGGCGCTAGACCGCCCGTTCTTGCCCTGGAAAAAACTAATTCTCACCTTTTCCATCGGCCAATTCGCCCTCGAAACCTTCCTGTCCCTCCGCCAGCACCGTGTCCTCCAAAACACCAAGCCCCCCAAGGTTCTCTCCCATGAAGTTACCCAAGAAGTCCATGACAAGAGTCAGGCATACAGCCGCGCCAAATCCAGCTTTGGAATGATCAGAAACCTCTACGGCCAAATCCAGAACATCGCCTTTATCCACTTTGACATACTTCCCAAGCTTTGGGACGTTTCGAGTCTTCTTGTCGCCGCCTATGTCCCCGCACGGTTTGCGGGTGAGATCGCCCAGTCTATTGTCTTCGTTATCGGTTTTATCATTATCCAGCAGATCCTGGGCTTACCTCCTCAAATTTACCATACCTTTGTATTGGAGGAGAAGTTTGGCTTTAACAAGCAAACGCCTAAGCTTTTCATCATGGATATGATCAAGGCTAACCTTCTGACTCTTGCTTTCTTGCCGCCTGTTCTTGCCGGTTTCCTCGCCATTATTCAGAAGACTGGAGACAAATTCTTCTTCTATCTGTCCGTGTTCACTGCTGCCTTGCAGATATTCATGATCACCGTGTTCCCGATTGTCATTCAGCCCATGTTCAATACTCTTTCGCCCCTCAAGCCTGGAGAGCTCAAGGATGAGGTCGAAGGTCTGGCCAAGAAACTCAAGTTCCCTCTCCATGAGTTGTTCGTTATCGATGGTAGCACCCGCAGCGCTCACAGCAACGCCTACTTCTATGGTCTCCCATGGAAGAAGCACATTGTCTTGTTTGATACCCTCCTGGAAAAGAGCACGACGCCTGAGATTGTCGCTGTGTTAGCCCACGAGTTGGGACACTTCAAACTCGGTCATACAACCAAAACCGCGATTGTTGGCCAAGCCCATCTCTTCTGCATCTACACCATGTTCTCTGTTTTTGTTCGCAACATCTCTCTATATAACGACTTTGGTTTCTACGCTCAGCAGCCCATCATCGTTGGGTTTTTGCTCTTCTCCGACCTGTTGACCCCTATCGATTCCGTCATCAAGTTGGTTATCAACATCATGAGCCGCAAGCACGAGTTTGAGGCCGACAAGTTTGCCAAGGATTTGGGTTACAACAATGAACTGGCACAGGCCCTCATCAAGCTGCAAATTGAGAACCTGAGTGCTATGGAGGCTGATTGGATGTATGCCAGCTACCACTACTCGCATCCTCTTCTTTCTGAGCGTCTGGGTGCACTGGATTGGCAGCCGACTGGAAAGGTCAGAGTGGATGTGAAGGAGAAGGAGCAAGAGGAGGAGCAAGAGGAGGAGAAGGAAGTTGACACCGCTGTTACGACTGGTCGTGATGAGCTTTGAGTTTGGGAATTTCATGTAGATATTCGTATCAACCCTTTTATAAATAAAAATCCCTACTCCTATAATATAATACTTTTATCAATGTTTTGGGGTTTAGCTTGCGTGAGGTCATTGATCGTAGACCTGTAGCCGGAATTTAGCAGCTGCCACCTGCCAGGTTTTTAGCTGCCACCTGCCACAGCCTGGCAAGTCCATGCCCCACTTCTAATTTTCAACATCTCACGATGCACCACCTACAAACAGCTAGAATAACGACGTCAATTGACTAACCAGCTTGATTATTCGATCGCAATTAGACTCACGAACATCCGCTAAAGTATAATGATTCAACGGTCAGTTTTCTCGGCCGCCTTATCGGCGATAGCACGACCCACCGCTACGGCTGCTCACACCATCCTATGTCAGCCCACCACGATGTACGTTTCCCAAACCCATCTACAAAAAGCCACCCATCAGTCTCGATAAACTTCCTCACAGGGATCAATCATACTAAAACATAAACTCCCTAGCCGCGCCTTCTCCGTCCTCTCCCCCATCCGCCCCGGCCTCTCGATGCGCCGCACCCCCATGACCGCCTTCACCCCCGCGCCCACGACGCCCATCACCGCAGTTGCCGACCTCGTGCCGACAGATGCCATCTCTGCCGGACCGGCACTCGGCATGTCGCAGATTCGCTGTGGTCCGCGGAATACGATGAACAGTAACTCGAGACTCAAGCGGAAGCGGCGGATTGGATTCTTGGCGCGGAAACGGTCGCAGACGGGGAGGAAGATTTTGGCGAGGAGGTTGGCGAAGGGGCGGATGAGATTGACGAATTAGGTGAAGGGGGGTTTGAGGGATTTTAAGGGAGGGGATAGAAGAGGGGCACAGAGAGGCTTTCAGATCTAGAGACCGGCGGCACTTTGGCGGCTTTATGAGTGTATCATATATTCAATGATAATATCTTTATCACAGCAGTTTCTGGCGGACGACTCAGGTTTGTTGGTATTCTTCAAAGTATTATTGCATTACTGACTTTTACAGATTTGATTACTTCTCTTGTATGTGCTCTGTACAAGTTTCCTATCCTATCGATAACCTTCCCAAATCATACATCATCAAACACACTACAACTCTTCTTCACCACATTATTACACAGGGCTATCCAAACCGCTCTCGCAAGTTAACGAGTCAGTATAGCAAGCAGTGTGCAAGTTATCACTTGAGTCACCGAGCCAAATCTTGAAGCGACCATCCAGGCTAGGAACAACCCAATCCTGGACAGTAACATCCCAAACACTCAATGCCTTCCGGCTAAGTGAAAGCGTCAATGTTTGACTCTCACCAGCCGCCAACTCCTTGGTCTTCTCAAAGTCACGGAGCTGGATGATGGGCGTGTCATAGACGATTCCATCAGGGAACTGAATGTACGCTTGCACGACCTCCTTACCGGCGTACTGCTTGCCAGTGTTGGTGACGGTCAACTCGGCAGTGTACGCAACGTCCCACAAGGCGGGGTTACCGCCCTCGCCACCACCGGCTCGGGGACCATCCTTTTGGTCCTCCGTGTAGCCTTCAGGGTAGGCATCGTAGGTCTTGGCCTGGTTCTCAACGGCCTCATCGGCCTCATTGGGCTGCAGCCACGAGTAGATGTACCGGAAGATCTTGTTGAAACCCTCGGGAGCCAAGGCTTCCGACTTGTCGGGGATCGCCTGGTCGTAGTTGAGGATCTTTCCCTTGGCGGGGCGAGCTGGAGGGACAAGGCTCAGTTCCGTGACGCGAGTGACCTTGACATTAGAGTAGTTGAAGGTGGTGTAGCTGAGGCCGTGGCCAAAGGCAAAGCGGACCTTCTTGCCAGCCTTGTTGAGGTAGCGGTAGTCAATGTACAGGCCCTCGGAGTAGTTATCCTGCGGATGTGGGAATTCGAAGCCCACGAGCTGGCTCAGACTATCGGGGAGGTCGGTTTCCGCGTGGGTGATGCTGTACGGCAGGTGACCGCTCGGTGAGACATCACCATACAGAACATTAGTCAGCGACTCGCCGGCCTCTTGACCGGGAAGATGAGCAAAGAGGACAGCCTTGATCGACGGGAGATCAACCCAAGGGTCAATGACCAGGGGACCGACGGTGTGGGCGACGACAATGACGTTGGAGAAGTGAGCGGCGGCGGCAGCGATTAGTTCGTTACCGTTATGCCAGGCGTTGAGACCGGAGGCGTCACGGTCGCCGTGGTTGCCTTGGACGGTGTAGGTGTTCTCACCCGAGTCGGAGGAAATGAAGACAATGGCGACGTCGTCGTCGGTGGCATCGGGGATGTTTCCGGGGAATGAGTCGGTTTGGTAGTAGGTGATGTTCTCGGAGCGCTTCTTCAGGGCATCCATGGGCGAGTCAAGGTAGGGGTACTGGACGGTGCCAGAACCCCAACCTTGGCCAAGGGTACCCTTGTTGCAGTTGCGATCGCTGCAAGCGTTGGCACCGTCGGGGCTCACCTCGGCGTCGGTGCCGAAGACGTAGACAGCGTGTGATTTGTCTAGGGGAAGGAAGCCATGGTTGTTTTGGAGGAGGGTGATGGCGTCTTGAGCGACGGCGCGGGCGACGAGGTAGTGGTCGGCTTGCACATTGACGAACTCGTTGACGATGCCCTGAGGTGAGTTGGGCCAGGCACCGGCATAAAGGTCACCGTAGGCGTCAAACGTGTTGGTGGAGAAACTGACGTGGGGGAAGTCCTTGTCCTGGCCGAACTTGTACCAGGCGGCGACGATGCGAGTGGCCATGTCGTTGAGACGAGTCATGGGGACGGAGCCGTTGAGGACGGCACGCGTGAGGTCGTACATCCAGCAGCTGTAGCCGAGAAGGGGGATCTGAGTGTCACCGGGCATGTCCATGTCTAGACCAGCGAGGGCGGAGCCAACGCCGGACATGTGGGAGATCCAGTCAGACATGACGAAGCCTTGGAAGCCGAGTTCATCTTTGGCGATGCCGTTGATGAGGTAGGCGTTTTGACTGCATGCAGAGTTGTTGACGCCGTTGTAGGCGGTCATCATGGCGCCGACACCTTGGTGGATAGCCTCAGCAAAGGGCCAGAGGTAGAGCTCGTGGAGTGTGCGGTCGTCTAAGTGGATTTAGGGTTAGTATTTTTTGTAATTTAATCAGGGTTAATTTGGCTCTTACCAATGTTGGAAGTGTAACCAGACATGAAAGGGTTGTACATTCTGTACATTTCCTGTTCATTTCCAATAAAGTGTTTGATAGTGGCAATGACGCCCTGCTCTTGCACACCCTTTATGGTCTCACGGCCACCGCTGGCCTGCAGAACGGGATCCGCCCCGAAACTCTCCCAGTTCCGGCCACCCTTTGGCCGTTTGCCTAGGGGACCAACGGCAGGTCCCAGATAGATGTGAACACCTTTTCCGCGGAACTCTTTGCCCATGGCAACCGCACGCTGGTACATGAGATCCTTATCCCAGGTGGCACCGGTGGTGATGCCGGCAGGGAAGACGGTGACGTTGTCGGTGAGGCGGACCCCGTTAGCGGCGTCACCGAGGCATAGTTGGGGAAAACCGACGCGGGGGGCACTGCCAGAGTTTCCAACGCAGCGACTGAAGAAAGGACTTGTTAGTATGTAAGGACTTGATCTTTTGGCTATTCAGGTTAGTAGACTCCTCTCTTTGGGAACCAGTGGGGTTTGTTTGGTGACCCGTGCACCTGGCCCGTGAGGTCTCTAAACGTGCTAGCAAGGCTCTGACAGTGTAGATTTCGAGGGGAACCTGTGAAGTCTATGATGTATGTGGCTATTCCACATGACAGCAAAACCAAGAGAAGGCCATCGGATTAGACCTTTCGGGGGGGAGGCAGGGAACTTTTGGCCTATAGTAGAAGCTATGACCATCTGAAAGCCGGAGAGGAGTTGTCTTTGTTTGCTTGTTGAACCAGTAAGCACAGAAGTACAAGATTGGCCCATTGGTTGTATAGCCCCAGTGCTGATAGCTGGTAATGGTTACAGTGAATATAGTTGACGTACCCTGAAAGAGAATCTCGAGTTAGGAATCTTGCATCATGTTACAAGATGGCCACTTTGGTGGGACTGATGATATCCAGCTGCCTATTTGGGCAGAAGAAGGGAGGGGGTAACCGGTAGCGGCATATTTGAGGGAGTATTCGCGTCAAGAGAGACAAGAACGAGGGGCTTGAGAGTCTTTTGTGCTTTTCTTCAACCACCGGGAAACTCAACGGTAGTGATGGAATATTGGAAACAACTCACCCATGTAGATGCCGGTGCCCGCGGTGATGTTGGTCTTTTCAGCGAGCGTCATGTTGTCGACCAGTTCCTTTGCTTTTTCATAACTGGAGGCCCAGTCACTGACCCAACCGCCAAAGGGCGCGGGGTAGTATGGCGGCGAGACTGCCGCGGACTGAACACCGCCCATGTTGGCAGGGAGAGTGTTTTGTTGGTGGAAAGGGTGGCTATCAAACGATGGGCTGACGGGCGACGTCAGTTGGGAGATTTGATAACAAAAGATGAGTCTGTGAGTGAGGGGAGATGTAGACAAGTGAATGTCTAGAAGAGTTGAGACGATCAGGATACTCAACGGTTGATCTTGGTGAGAAGCAAGCGAGAAGAAAAAGCAAGCCGCGTGAGAATCAAGGAGATCCAGAATATACTGTCTAGGTCGATGAAGGGGGGGCATCTCTGTGAGACTATATACCCGCCTGGCCCATACTCTTCTTTTCATCTCTTAGGTTTGTTGTACTAGCAGGCCATTCTTCTTACAAGTCTTGGCTCCGGCTACCGCACGGGAGAGATGCCTGTTGGCCATGTCAGTGAGCTTATTATTCAAGGAAATATAATATGTTTGGCAGTCTGAGTGACCAATGGTTGCTTTTATTCACGGTTGTTTGTTTTCTTTTTTTCTGGGTTCCTGGGTTGACTTGGATTCCCTGCTTGTTTTTCTTTGTAGTGTCGATATGCAGGACCACTTGCACCGTGTGTCAAGTCAAGGAACAAACGGCAAATCATCTGCATTCGACATCCACCTAATGTGATATCAACTCCCATCACATCCTATTCCGAGAGTTCCAGGTGACCTATGCCTTGCTAGCTGCCACCAGGAATGTGTTCCTATGATGTGACGATAGTCGGACAGTGGCGCTAAACAGCCAATATTCCCATCTTGAACTGCAGCCAAGGCCGTGGCAATCGCTTCTTCCCTCTGGCCTGGCGATATCCGGATGAACTTCTGCCATGGTTCTTGTCCCCCTTGCTGGCCTTGGAAAGGATGGATTAGCCGGCCGGCTGTCGCTAGGAATCAAGAGGGAAAGAGGAGGATGAAGAGGTGAGGGGGGGGGAAGGATCCGAAGATAGTGACGTTGGGTGGAATCACGTGGTGTAAAGGTTGGTTATCGTCTGGTTGTCATATACAAGTAGTACGGGAGGATGAGAAGTTTCTATGGTTTGGGATATGCTTGTAGGGACCCTGACTAGACCATTAGTGTCTATTGATTGATGTACCGGTACGTATACCCGGAGACCATGAACCAACATATTCCATCTGACAACGCAACCAATCCTCCCCTCCATCCCGTTTGGTTTCCTCCAGAAACCGTAATCTTGCTGCTGCTGCTCTTTGACGGTCAGGACTGGCTGTGATGGAGATGGTAGGAGAGTAGGAGCCTATGACTGGTCGGTAGTGTCGTTGATTTTGTGTGGGATTGGTGGGCTTTTTGGAGTAAATAGTTACATTGTGAATAAGAGACAATATCACGCGCTTAGACGTTAGTGCATAACAGCAGGCTTATCGTTATAATAGTGTTCTCTAGGTTCTAATGCCGGTAGTTGTACGGTTGAAGAGAATCAAGTACAAATCAGGACTATAACCCAACTGTATATTTTCTAGAATATTGGTAAAAACCCCCGTTGGCACGGAAAGTCCTTACCAAAGGCGGGGGAGTTGGTCTAAGCGGGAGGCGGGGCTGTTGGCAGTTAGCAAATTGGAGAAGGGCTTCTTTTTTTCTCTTTTTGACTCTATGCTTGATTTGATAAAAGGGGGATGCCGAAATCTTGGCGCAGATCTTCAATGTGAGAAGTCGAGTGGGTAGAAGTTGAATTGCCTTTTGAGACCTATACTTGAGTACAAGCCGACGAATCAACACATTGAGAACCGTAAGAGTAGCATCTACCAAGATGAACGAACGACGGTGATACTACCGTCCCAAAGTGTACCCTTAGACCTCTTATATAACAATGAGACACATTTCAATGTTGAGACTTAATGACCGACAGCCGACCAATAGTGTACCACTGACATTGATTGTTGGTGGTTATTCCGTGTTAGTGGCCACTTAAGAGTTTGCATGACTGTGGTTGAAATTAGTAAGACTCTCGGAGGACCCTAAAGCAACTGGTAAATACAAGGCCTTCTTTTCCATTGACTGTAACAAGCCCCAGTATCAATATTAGGACAAAGACGGCCCAGCCGTCTTTGTCCATTGTAGATGCACAGTCACGTGATAATCAGATATACCCTATTAACCCTAATTGTTTACAGTTTATCACTGTTTTTTTTGTTTTTTTTTAAATCAATAATCTCATTCAGCTTTAGCTATGGAGATGCTAGACAAGCCCTAGCAGACTATATATATTGGTTTTATATTGTTTTTAATAAATAGAAAAAAGAAAAACAAAGAGAGAAAAGTAAGAAAAACTCCATCATCAATCACTATTTTTGGCCCATGGCCTCAAATCTTATCTAACCCCTATAGTCTACCTACTTGTGCCAAACCCTATTCCTTCTAGTAGTTTCTGAATTATAATATTAGAAGAGCTATCCCCAAATTTCCTATAGTGTGATTCAAGGTATCCTATTTAATCAGTATTAGGTCTCAGCATTTCCTGCCATTGGTTAAGAATATACTCTCTCACTGTTTTCTTTATATACCCTAGTATTATTAGCTATGTTTTCACCTTCTCTTCTAGGCCCTCTTTAGCAAATTTATCTACTAGCTTATTTCCTAGGATATTAGAATAACTAGGACACTACTGGAGAACCAATTAGGTCTCAATCTTTCTAGTATCTAAGGTATCAATGAGATTAGTAGATATATTAGGGTACTGTACCCTCTAAATAGCTATCTAGTTATCTATAAAGATATAAGTGGTTTCCTTCTGTTTTTCAGGATGTAGTCTATATATATAAGCACTTACTCTATATATAGCATAACTCTTATAATTAGCTACCTCTAAGTATTCTCCTCAGGCATCTTTTTCTTGGTATAGAATAGAGGATTCTTCAAGATATACTAGGGCATATAATGACTTATTATTTTTTTTAGAGCCATTAGTATAGATTATATTAGTATTCTATGGAAAGAGGGTAGCTAGAAGAGGGGTTTAAGTTAGTACTGCTTCTGGCTTAGATAGCTGCTCAGTATGATATATAGGGGGTAGAGGGATTTTAAAAGGGTCTATCCAAGGGGCTTCCTACTAGATTCTAGTTCTGAGTAAAGTTCCTTTAGGAATAAGGGATCTAAGCTTAGAGGCTAGACTTTGTAAGTGTGTTTCAGTACAATAAATACCAAAGGCACCAAAGTTAGAGTCCTTCAAGTTTAGTTCATCTTGGGTAGGCTATGTTGGCTATCTAATAGGGTGGGTTTTTGGGAATTTGAGAGCTCCAAGTATATACTTTAGATTACTCTAGTCAAGAGCTAAAGAAATAGGAAGTAGACCTGCCTCTACTTCACTAGCCTTTATAGAGGTACCTTTATAAGTACCTAGGATTCTCCTAATAATATGATTTTGTAAGTTCTCAAGGGCCTTGAGAGGTTGTACTGGCTTTTTCTAATTCCACTATAGGATAGAACCATATTCAGCTATAGGTTTGATAATGGTGAGGTATAGAATCCTTATCCCTCTAGGAGAGATCCCTCCATTCTTACTATATAATCTTAGTACTCTCTTAAAGACTCCTTTTGCTTTATTAGTTTTTTATTGGAAGCAATAGGTAAAGGAGATCCTTTGATTTAAAAAGAAGCCTGGCCACTTGACTACTTCTTCTTAGGTAGATAGTAAGGGCTTCCTTACTATCTATCTTCATCTAGATAGTTTGGTCTTTCCAGCCTTTTCTTTTAGATAAATATAAGAGTTCTGCCTTTACAGGTTCAAACTCAATACTATTTTCCCTAGCTAAAGAGTTTAGATGATTTATATATGATGTGAGTTGTTTATAATTTGGTTTTAGGGAGGGGGAGGCAATAGCAATTAAGATATCATCAATATAAGATAATATTGATTGTCTCATTCCTAGTGTAGGGGGAAGGGAAAAGGTTCTGGAGTAGATTAGGAAGAGGATAGGAGATATAGGACTTCCTTATGGTATTCCAATATCCATACTTATTAATCTAGTGTTTTGGGATTCAAATAATAGAGATACTTATCCTTTTATTATAGAAATGATAAGATCCATCTAATACAGGTAGGATATAGGCCTAGTTTTGTGTATTAGTCTAGAAGAGAATGCCTTTTGATATAATCAAAGGCTCCTTTTACATCTAGTAATGCTATGCTAGTCTAGAGGCCTAGCTTTTTCTATTTCAGTATTTGATCTTGTAATATTCATATAGCATCTATAGTTAATAATTGTCTTCTCCCTCCTACCTAAGAGGGATGGAGAAAGGAAGAGGAGGTAGCTGCTAGAAAGCCAAGTCTTTGAGCTATCATCTTCTCTAGAACCTTTCCAAGATAATTTAAAAGCATTATAATTCTATGAGCTTTAACTTGAGAGTATTTCTCTGTATTAGGTTTTGGTAATATAATTCCAGTAGCTTGCCTCTATAGGAGGGGGTGTCTACCTAGCTGGAATAGTTTACTATAGGCCTTTATAAAGATATTGGGACAAAATGAGAAGGCCTTTTATATTATTATAAATGGAATCCTATCTAGACTAGGAGCTTTCCTAGGATGAGATATCATAATAGTTACCTCAACTTCCTTTTTTATTAATTTAGGCTATCACCACTTACTCTCATATTAGGGGGGAGAGTATATTCTTTATCAATAGTAGTACTCAGCTGTTTTTGACCTCCTATAAGGGAAGAGAAGGCTTTTGCCTTTTCTTGGAAAGTATCAGCTTCTACTCCTTTATAGGTTAAAGGGGATAGTAGTGCCTGCTGAGAAGGTTCAGTATATCTTAGTTCTCTAAATAAATCAGTATCTTTTGCATTTTCTAAGAAGTCATTAAAGTATGTTGATTTTGCTTTCTATATCTCCTTAAAATACTTAGTCCTTCTCTAAGAGAATAGCTCTTTAGATAGCTTTATTTCCTTATAGGTTCTTTCAGCTTTCTTGAAAATTCTCCTTTTATAGTTAAGTAAAGGGGACTACCAAGGTTTACCATAGGTACTTTCTTTAATATAAGGGATAGCCTATAAGTAGGCTATTTGCATATATTGTAATAATGTAGAGGTAATTAAGTCTGGATTAGTAGAAGATTTGAACAAGTAAAGTATATCCTCCTACTAGTTGATGAGTACTTTTTTGAACTTTTCCTAATTAGCTTTCTTAATATTTAAGATTTTCCTAGTAGAAGTTTTTGGTGGTATTTTCTTATTTATACTAATTCTGATATACATGTGATCAGAACCAGATAGGCCTAAGTAGGTCTAGTCCTATATAGAGCTAGCTAAAGGACCAGATTCAAAGGTAAGATCAATAATAGAGAGGGTTTTCAACTTATCTTTATAATAAGTTCCACCATATCATTGAATATAGTCTTGTTCCATTAGAGGAATTCCATCATTTCTCTGAATCCAGTTGGCTAGGTCATTTGCTTCTTTAGGGGAGAGGAGGGAATCATGATAGTAGTAGTGGTGGTAGGCTCTTCTTAAAGGTGAGCCATAGGACTCAGCTCCTCTTGCTGAGGGCTTGGAGAGCTCTCCATGGCTCAAATGAGCTGGAGAACCAGATGAGGGTATTCAGGTAAGTGATGAAATGATAATCTGATGGTGCTGTTGCCAATATATGACAAGAAAATCGATTTTGGGTTGAGCTTTCTTTATTGGTGTTTTATCACTATTTGCAAGGTAGCATTAGCTAATCCATTTTGTGATACTTGAGTTTTATAGAATCAAACAGTTGATGACCAGAATGGGCAATTTCAATGTGGATTCTGATATAGGCCTCGACATTACTTGACTAGTGGACCGAGTAACGTAACACAGTATATTAATAACCATCTCAACGTCATTCCATGTCGGTGATGAACTCTGAACGAATATCAAACATACCCCTCCTCCCCACTCAAGACCTGTCTAATGACTAAGAGTATATGTCAATATTTCATGGTAATGTACAAGTTCATAGTCGTCATTGTACAAAAGTAAACCACGGTTTCACCTTTTCTTGGGTCTTGGAACGGATGAATCAATAACCCGAGATAGTGAACTAACCATGGTTTTTGAACCAAAACAAAAAATTGACGTATGTAGTTGCATATGGCTAAGTTTATGCTTTACGGATAGGGGCACCATGCACATTGTTACGAGATAGAATCACCAATTTAGTTTACAATGTCAACGTGGCAATGGTACACTGTTGTATACCGATTTGTGGTTGTTGGTGTTGGCCAACTTTGTTCCCGGGAAAGTTGTACCAGGGAGACATACCCTTTGAGAGAGTAATGAAGAAACGTCAAGTATACAATTGTATGAGTGTTCATATTGTCGAAAACAAGCATAAAAAGGCGACGAACTCACTGAAACCAACATTCTTATTTTTTCTTTTCCTTTTTCAATAAAAACTCAAACTCAAAACTCATCACTACTCATCTTACTTCTCAATCAAACCATAACACCAACCAAATCAATAACCTCGGTCACAATGGCCTTCCCTCACGCTGACAAACCTGGCAACCCAGCCGAAGCGTCTTGGCCCGTAGCAGCAATAAAGAGTCCACTGGGCATTGGTATAGATCAACCCCATATTGTCGAGGTGTACCCCAAGGTTATGTGATGTTTGATTCAGGCACAAACTGTCTACCCAAAGGTATGTGTAACCCAGCTTTCTGACCAATTTCATCGAGTCCAAGATGGTTTTGGGACGGTGGCAGTCTTTCCAAGGCTCCAGGTTTCTCAACATCTCTTTGGTTCTCACGTGTGAGTTGTACACCTTTAATCTAGAGGTGGAATCAGACGTAGACAAGACTCTAGAGGAGTTTGTCAATTAGAGAGGTTCGATGGTTGAAGTTGGCAATGGTAAAGGTTGAGGTTCTTCTTGGTGCAATGCTGGCGATGAGATGGATGATGCTGGGTCGGCAACTGAGAGTTCTGATATAGGGACATCATCTTCCCAGAGATGACGTCGGGTTCGTCTGATGCATTTGCTTTTTGACCAAGTTCAAAGCATCTTTGCTGGCCCTACACTTTCGTTATCGAAAAGGAGTTGAATCATATATCCATGAGAAAGATTGCCGGCACTGTCTTCTACCTTGCATATCTCTATTCAAAATCTCTACCCATCACCTATCTAATCCACGCCAACAAACTACGAAGCGGGAACGGCCAGTGAATATCTCGACTACATGTAGTATTATACGCACAAACAGTTGATTAAAAGTACACTGTCTTGTTTCTAAACGTTCCATCCCTCCACTCCCATACTGCAGCTGTCAATCATCACCGCCGCGACCTTGGCCTCTTCCCAAATCCAAACATCTGTCCAAGCTCCCCTTTGTCATCCGTCTGCCTGGAACAACAACAATAAACGACATGGACTGTCCACTCAACCTGACACCCTCAAGTCAAAACTCTGCAGCTGCACATTTCCCATAGTCACAAACAACGTCACTGCCTGGCCCCAGAGTCGCCACATTTCCACTGGTGAGGACAAGGCTGATGGCCCAGAGAAACTTGGATTCGTGTATGTAGGCTCTATTTGGGTGATACCACGCGAGATCATATCGAATGACCTTGTCAAGACGATGTGCTCGCTAAAGTATTCTCTAGCCTTTTCCTTTTTTTTTTTTCAACCTGATTATTGTTTTTTTCACTCAAATATCCCATCGCTTGAGACGCCAGTTTCCGTCGCTTGCCGCCAGCCTTCATAGCCCGAAAGACCCTTTTTCCTTCGCCCCCAAAAAGGGGCCTATCCATTAGCACAAAAGTCTGATCCTAGTGTGCAAAGACCAAGACTCAGTGATGCTGGCAACAAAGGACAACCGTGGATTCAAGAGCTTTTTAAAAAATGAAAACAGAAGAAGAAAAAAGTTACAAGAATTGCCCCTGTTTTGAGTTGTTGGCATAGCTTTCCCCAACAACTTTGTCGCGCCTGGGCGATGAGATGACGAACAGGGAATGCAAAGGGGTGCTTAAGCATAATGAATTAAGATTTTGTGGAGACCGATGAAGAGAGATGGTCGGGTCAAACTTGATCTCCATGGACCGCAACCCCGGCCGGCAAAATAAAACGTGCGTGTTTTCTACATAACCTCGTAGAGCAATAGTTGCGTGGTAGATAGGTGGGTGGGTACTTGGAATCGCTAGTGAAGGGAATTCCTCCTCAACAAGTTGAGGACTAGGTAAATCAGCCCGGCCGCTTGAACTTTGAGACATGACGCCGGTCTGGTAGGCTTTATCTTTTATAATGGTTATTTGGGGGGAACGTATAGTGCTATAGTGAAATGGAGACAAGAGGAATCCAGCGAAGGACAGACATTCTTCACCTGGGCGGGTAATTCTTCATGTAGAAATTGAGGGATGCCATTGCGAGATGGCAGATACCACAATTCAAGGTTATCAACAAGCAATACTCGGGATTTTTCTCTGCCCCTTGATCAGGAAGGGAGAAGAAAAAGAAGAAGAAGAAAAGAAAGAAGAAGAAAAGAAAGAAGAAAAAACTTCTCAAGGTCTCAACTAGCCAACCAAAATTTTGAAATGGTTCTTATAAGTACATGTAGGTACAATGTAATGGTGAGTCGTCTAGATAGTACCTTCTCGTTTCATCAGTCCCTTCCCAAGTCGGACCGAGTCTTGGTTGTGTGACGGTGACTCGAATAATTTGTGGTACCTTCCTTTAACCAAATTTATATATGTAATAGTGAATGGTCCAAATGGATACAGCAGTTGCCTTTCTTGCCTTGTTTTGCTATTATCTGGGTTGTTTTTGAGTTCCCATGGTATGACTAGGTGAATGGAATGAAAGGGGAGAGAAAGGGAGTAGTTGAATAATCATTAGAGATGTTCTGCGATACAAGACTGATATTGTTGAGGAACAATAATCGTAGGCTTCACCAGTCCTCGGATTAGGATCCTGTGATAGTAGCTCTCCAATGTCTCCTTTTAAGACGTAGGTGGGGCCAGAGTCAAGACAATTCGTATTATAATGTCGTTATTCTAGGGGCGTGTACCTACTTGCGCCGGTCATCACCGCCCGATTCCCTGACCATCGGCTGTCGTCATTGATCCATCGGTTGTTTCTCCACAGTATGGTAGCAGTACTAGTTGAGTCCAAGCCCCCCGTGATCTGTCAGGGTTCTGGGCGCGGTGAAAGGGTAACGGGCGGTTATTGATAAAGGTTTGCATGTGGTGAAAATTCTGGAGGTAGACCTTTGGAATGAGATTAAACGGGGCTTTGGAGGTGAAATGGGAAGGGGGGGTTGAAAAGCTTAGCCGGATCTCCAACGCTCGGGAAGATTTGCTGATGTTCTGATGATCAGCAGTGGTCTAGATGGGATAATAGTCTGGCAGCGAAGATCAAGATGATTGGAGTGATGGAAGGGATTCAATGTTGTTTATAAATACAGGCACCCTTTTTGTACCCATTTTCCGCTACCAAGGACGTCATGTCGCTTTCGGAGAGCGAACCGTTGCACTGCTGCATTGAACTGCACCGCAGGGGCGCTGGGGG
>MKGJ01000152.1:0-17304 GCA_002018255.1 Bretziella fagacearum | reverse complement strand
AAAAAAAAAAAAAAAAAAAAGCCAAGTCCTTGGCGATGGAGACGGCGACATAACCGGAATATGAACAATGTCAAAAGCTTAATGGTCAAAAAAGCATGGGTTCAAGAAACGAGAGAATAGAGAGAAAAAGAAACACCCCTCCCCCCTGTAAATTCTCCGCTCTATCCAATCCGCAAGCGTCTTACCGCCACCATGTTCTTTAGGTTTAAGATCACAGGTGTCAATTCGGTTTAGTGGCGGAAACTGAAGTGTACTAGACGGACACTCATATCAGCTACCCTAAATAGGACCGGCTTGAAAAAGTAAACGAGGGCCAGGAAGCCCGATGGGGTGCCGGAGGAGGAGGGAACAAGCAAGGTTATAGGTTGGAGGATGCAAGTTGGAAGGGGGGGAGAATGATACACGCCCGTGTATTCGGGGATGGAGATGTGGGATATACATTGGTTGATTGTTGATGGCTGATGGATAAAGAGTAAATACTCATATTGGCATGGTAAGAACCGGAGGGCCGAGGCCTGGGGTTACCTTTTGGTTGTTCTAGCCACCCACCTGCCTATATACGGGGGGGGTATTTTTCACATGTCAAACATACGTGAATGTACCAACTAGACGTCTCTAGTCCTATCATGATATCCATAGTCCATGGTCAGGAGCAAATCACCCCCCCCCCCCCCCGATGTGACATTACCACATTCCCATCTTTGTCCTCATATTAGACATACCCACCGCGTGGACTCTCTTTGGCACCTCCAGTCCCTCCGTCAGATACAAACACCCAAAGACAACCACCTGCTCCAGCCTCGGAGCCGCTGCCACCAACAACTCCACCTCTTCATTGTGCAACCCAGCACAAAACGACAGCTCTGCAAACCGTAACTTTGGGAACCCACCCTCCTCCGTGAAGCCCTCTTGGAAGGCATTTCGAGTGATGTGCCGAGCGCCGACAAGATTCAAATGCTGCAACTGATGCGATGAATGCTGAACAATGGCACGGAATGCAAGAGGGCCAACGGCTCCAGTAATAGAGCCTCCGTCATCATCGGTCATGTTTTCAATGGCGCGGCAGCGGAACAAGTCAATATGGTGAAGGGCGTGATTGGACCAGTTGGTGAACATGGACGCCATAGCAGCATCCGTGAAGCCGCTGACTTCAGTGAGACGGAGCTTGTAAAGTTGGAGACAGCTAGAGTGGATGGCTTCTAGAATTTCATCGTCCTCAACGGTGCCGATGTTGCGGATAGATAGCGTTTGAAGAGAGCCACCAATGGTCCGGATGAGGCTGACGTAGCTGGCAGGGTCAATGTTGTTCATGAGTTCAAGGCTAATCGAGTTTAGATTCTTCAAACCCGCGAGAGCCAAAACACCACGATTAGTGATTTGAGGATTGTGACGAATGGAAACATGTGTCAAGTGTGGACATTCCCGTACAAGAATATCCATCATATCGTCACCAAAGGTAGCGTCGGTATACTCAATCACAAAGGACTTTAATCCTGCACCTTTGGCCATGAAGAACGATTCCCAGGCAGCATCTGACAATAGGTTGGCGCCATGAACACTGATAGACTTGAGTGGAGCTGGCCGCTCAACTAATAGCTGCATCATGTCATCCTTGAACTGGATGGCATTCCGCACAAGGAACTCCTCCATCTGAGTACACGTCGTGATACATTTCGCAAAGTCATCAGCCCGTAGCCTTGCTGCGTCGTAGATGTACAAAACACGGGTAGTCGGCCGCACAAACAGAGGCAACGTATGCGGCGTTAACAACCTTCGTTTTGCTGTCATCCGAGAAACCTTGTCGATGAGATGATTCGGTAGATTCTCGAGCGTCTCTGCAAGATGCATGTGCTTGACAAAAACTTCAAGACACATGATGCTTAGTGGCTTTATCCCACTGATAAGGGTCCGATCCATGATATCTTTTCTTTGCTTCCGGAGGTTGTTGGCTGCCCTGCGCTTGATGGCCCGGTTATTGCGGCCTGATGCGATTTTCTTTTTACTGCAATCCTCGCAAAGAAGGCCACCTTGGGGCCCAGCTTTTGAGTAAGGCGTTACGGTAAAGACGGCGCTGCAGACTTCACATTTTTCATGTTGATCTGCGGGGCCACCACGTTTCCTTGGAGTGCGGGCAATGTCTGCGATACTATCTTGGTCGCTGAAGTCTCCCTCATCATCGTCGCCGTCTTCATCAGTGGAATCGTCTAGTCCTCTCTTGCGTTTCCCCTTTCCATTTTCATTCTTCTTGGCCTTGACTGTTCCCTTGGGAGCTGTTTTGCCTCTGCCCTTGATTACGGCTTTTCCCTTTCCTTTGGCAACAGCCTTTCCTTTGCCCTTTGTGTCTTGATTCGAAGGCCCAGCTTCAGAGAATTCAGAATCATG
The DNA here is from genome assembly GCA_002018255.1 of Bretziella fagacearum. Classification (NCBI taxonomy): domain Eukaryota; kingdom Fungi; phylum Ascomycota; class Sordariomycetes; order Microascales; family Ceratocystidaceae; genus Bretziella; species Bretziella fagacearum. The sequence continues at coordinate 14,922 of MKGJ01000152.1, read as the reverse complement.
GAAGGGATCTACCTCCGAGGCCTCGGACTCTGACTCGGATATTTCGACGGGGGCATCGGCAGCAGCGGCAGCGGCTTCTGCGGCCACATCAGCGGCTCGTTGTTCAGCAGCCAAACGACGACGCTCAGCAGCGGTTTCGCGGATTTGCGCAGCAGAGATGTTGTTGTCCTAGTTGATGTTAGTAGTTGGAAAATGGCGCAAAAGAGTTTCGAGGTCATCAACTAAGTACCTGTAAGAATGAGGTCAGGGCAGATATACTGGCAGAGAATTAGTACATGTTTCAAGGCGACATTACCTGGCAGACAAGTAGAACTTACGGCCCGCGGATACCTGCGGCTCGGCGGGGGCGACTACATGTATATAAAAGTTAGCAAGGGGCATATCCGAAGTTTATATTCAGGGTCGAAGACGTACGCCATGGTTGATGAATGAGTAATGGTATATATGAAAGACGAAAAGGGCACAGTCACTTGTAGATAACCCAAGAGATCCGTGATTGAATGAAGCAAAGGAAGAAAAGGCAGAAATGCCAATTTCGAGACGGAGGATACTAGCAGTTGATGGAAAAGTCGGTATAAAAATCCAAGATCAAAATTCCGAGGTTCTTGATAGGTATCATGATAGATGGCAAAGATGACCTGGAGTGGGAGAAAAAAAAGAAAAGAAGGTAGTTACATAGGTAGGTACAGTCTGACGCAAGTTCCTTCCCTCCCATAAACATCAAAATTAATATTTCAAACTTGGGAAGGTGCGAAACAAAGGTAATATTTGCATTAGTTTCACGTGACTCTAATCAAATCATCAACGGCCTTTGTTCCAATGTAGCCCCTCCAATTATCATCATCATCTTCCTCAAGCCTAGGCCTTTCCAAACTAAAGTTCAATCATAGGAAAATCAATGTCTTTCAGACAAGTTTAGAAACCCCTGGGACAAGGGATCCCTAGTGGTTTTGCCAGGCAGCAATGGGTTGGTTGCCTGGGGATGACTGCAGGCAGGATGGATATAGCAGTTTTGGTATGAGATATGAGACTGTTTAGGCAGAGTGGATGGAGCCTCAATGTAGTTGTTCTTAATAGTTTAGTAGTTTAGAAATGTCTTGTGTTGCAGTGCATAGGAGGGAGGTCCTGGCCTGTGCTGGTTGTAAATTCCCTAATGTGTATAAGAGTTTTTTGGAAACCTTGGGTTCAATATTAATGGGTGTGTCAAGGCAATAATGAGGGTCTGAAATCTAGAAGAGACATTCTTTGTATTCCAGAGTGATGTTGAATATGTGACAAAGAGCGCATTAGCTTGCCATGTCTCCTCCTTTCTCCTGAGGTGGCAAAACGGAGTCTCCTTTGAAGTAGCGTAGTTAGTGGCTTGAATCACGTGTCTTTGTAACTGCACCTCTGATTTTAGCAGCATTAGTTCGCGAGGCTTTCAGCGCCATGGATCACCAAAAGGGATCGAGGACGCTCAAACTCTTGGGAAACAACTTTACGGCAAAAGCAAAGATTTGAGTTTTACATAAAACGCTGTGGTTATTCAACTTTTGTTTTTGTTTTAGTATGTAGTTTTATGAAAGAAAATTCTTCTTTTTTTTGTTTGATTTTATTTTCATCCCAACGTTCCTTCTATTTTCAACATAAAGCTTGGTTTGTCAGCGCCTTCCTCAAAAGAAAGAACAAGCTTTTTCTCATTCTTCACGTCCTTCCAAGTTGTGTCGAAATATCAACTCTTGTTTTTTTCTTCTTCTTCCTCCCAGCGGCTGCAGTCTCTCTTTACCATATCACTCTCTTCATGTTCAGCTTCACCAGGCTCTCGATTTACATCTGCAATCCTTCACCACCCAATCTCTTCTCACTGGATCGCTTACTACATTCACCATGTCGCCATCCATCAAATTCAGTAAGTTAAACCTCGTCCCATGTTTCTCTTTCTCTCTCTCTCTCGCCTACATCGGGGTGCAGCTTTGTTTCTTATCGACATGTCAACTGGTTCAAATATCATTGGTGGCTTTCAGGTGGCCGACGTGGTAGTGCCGCAAGAATACAGACTCAATACAAGTGCTGTCACTATTATAGCGGGCTGTGAACCTAAAAGAAGATTACTGGATGGGCGACCCAGGCCAGCTATAATTGCCTTTTTGAAGGGGAATCACTCAAGATCCTGTCGTTGTTAGAGCCCAGCACCAACCAAATATCGCCAATGTCTTTACCACAGACTTCCACGTGTTGCCACATCTGACTGACAACTCACCTTTGCTTCTCTTTGGCTTAGTATCCGAGGATAGTCTAGACCCTCTAGAAGAACCGCCGCGCTACAACACTCGTCGTAGCACTCGTTCTTCAATGGCCGCTGCAATTCCCGAAACAGCATCCTCATCCTCATCGAAATCTGTTATCAATATCAAAGAGCCCGAGGAAGCCAATCTGTCCTTGTCTACTGAATCTTACCCTCGTTCACTTGCGCTACGCCGCTCAACTCGGAACCGCTCATCCTCGCCGTCTTCGGCTGGTAATTCTACCACTTTTTCCCATACCCCCACAACTGAATCTTCAGTCACAACCCCTCAACCAACTTCATCTCTTACATTGCGGTCGGCCCCGCGGGCCCGCTCTCTTCTTTCACCTCTCAGTGCTTCTTCTCGCCTTGAAGTTGCAATCCCTGCTAAACCTCGGCTTCGACAGACTCAAGGGCTGCGTGGATGCTCCAAGCCGCCCAGCACGGACGTCGACGACATCTTCAATTGGTCTGATACAGAGACCAAGGCCAAAGGCCCCATTGTTATCCTGGAATCAGAAAACGAGGCGCCGTTGATGAAGTCTCGGGCAAAAAAGAGAATGGCAGATGCTGATGTACATGATGACAGATCCAGAAAGCGCGGACGTCAAGATGTGGCTGTCACTGCTTTGATAGAGCCCGAATTTGATGATGGACAGCCTGAGAGTTCGTCAGCTCCAGATCAGAGAGACTTGCATCATATTTATCAGCAAGACATGGCCGAGTCTTTGGATCATATTGTGTCCGAAGCGCTCAATATTAATCCTACAGAATCAGAAGTCCTGTCAGAGTCTTACAGCGATACAACCTATGATTTTCATCATGACTCTGAAGAGAACGAGGTACCATTTAATCCTGACATACTCGATCCAGAAGCCATCACCGCGTCTGTGCAGGAGCTTGCCTCGGCCCGTCGTGGTTACCGAGATCATCAGCCAGCCGCCACTCGCGCCACCATACGCAGAAAGCTCGAGACCAACCATCCACAGCTAATCACAATGTGGATGGATCTAGAGGACATGGCTCTAATCAAGCCCCAAATGGCACCGCAACCCCTCGGAATTTCACGGCAGTTGAAGCCCTTTCAACGGGAAGGTTTGCATTGGATGCGTGAAATGGAAATGTTGAAATGGAAAGGTGGCCTACTTGGTGACGAGATGGGATTAGGAAAGACGATTCAGGCTGTTTCGCTAATCATGTCAGACTTCCCAGCGGGGAAGCCGTCGTTGGTCTTGGTACCACCCGTTGCGTTAATGCAGTGGGTGGAAGAGGTGAAGAAGTACACTGATGGAAAATTAAAGACATTTGTCTTTCACAAGAGTCGCGCCGAGGTGAGAAGAGTTACGGTGGACGATTTGAAAAAGTACGATGTCATCATGATGTCATATAACTCTTTGGAGTCACTATATAGACGGGAGAAGCAAAACTCTACCGTCGACACATCTAAAAACAGCCCAATTCATGAGTCGGACTTCCACCGGGTGATTCTAGACGAGGCTCATGAGATCAAAGTATGTCACTGATACGATACAACTCCACAATGATATTCACTGCTAACGACAAGATAGACTCGGAGCACTTCTACGGCCAAGGCTTGCTTTGCGCTAAAAGCCAACTATCGCTGGTGTCTTTCCGGAACTCCACTTCAGAACCGGATTGGAGAATTCTTTTCACTCCTTCGCTTCATCAATATCGAGCCTTTTTCCTCATACTTTTGCAGGGAATGCTCATGCGAGTCTCTTGAGTGGACTATGGACAGCAAACGGACATGCACCCAATGCAAGCACCATCACCATGCCCTCCTCCTCCATACATATATCCTTGACTAACATTTCAAAGGTCCTCATAATGCCATGTGCCATGTTTCTGTTTTCAACCAGGAACTCCTCAACCCCATTCAAAAGAATCCTCGTGGTCCTGAAGGTATCGAGGCATTCCGCAAGATGCGCCTACTCACCGACCGCATCATGCTTCGTCGCCAGAAAAAGGATCACATGGATGCTATGGAACTCCCGGTCAAGGAAGTCCGTATATCCCGAGAGTTCTTTGGGGAAGTTGAAAAGGATTTTGCCGACTCCATTATGAATAACGGTCTGCGTAAATTCGACACATATGTCGCAAGACGTGTTTTGTTGAATAATTATGCCAACATCTTTGGTTTGATTATGCAGATGCGACAGGTGGCAGATCATCCAGATTTGATTCTTCGAAAGGAAAGCGAGGGCGCAGACGGTGTATTAGAGTGCAGTGTATGCGAGTCCCCAGCTGAAGATGCAATCATGAGTCGCTGCAAACACCACTTTTGTCGTTCCTGTGCCTCGGGTTTGGTCACTAATGATGACGCGGCAACGTGTCCAAGGTGCCACATCGGTCTCGTCATAGACCTCGAGCAACCTGAGATGGCCCAGGCTGTTTCCTCGATGAAGAAGAGTTCCATCGTCAGCCGTATTCGCTCTGAGAACTGGACGTCTTCGACCAAGATTGAAATGCTCTTACATGAGCTGTATATGCTCAGATCCGACAAGGAGACAATCAAGGTCATCATCTTTTCGCAGTTTACCTCCATGTTGCAGTTAGTGGACTGGCGTTTGCGTCATGCTGGGTTCACGACGGTTGTGTTAGATGGAAGCATGACACCGGATCAAAGGGCAAAGTCGATTACTGAGTTCATGACCAACGTGGATGTGGAATGTTTCCTAGTCTCGCTCCGGGCTGGTGGTGTTGCGCTGAACCTGACGGAGGCATCGAGAGTTTTCCTCATTGAGCCGTAGGTTAACCCCATGTTGTACCAACCCTTGTGATGACCATTACTGACATACCCCAGTTGGTGGAATCCGGCCGTGGAATGGCAATCTGCTGATCGTTGTCACCGTATTGGACAATGTAGACCGTGTACTATCACCAATCTAGTCATTGAGGATAGCGTAGAAAGTCGTATGGTAATGTTACAGGAGAAGAAGGCACGGATGATTCGGTCGACGATTAACAATGACACAAAGGCAATGGAGTCTTTGACACCAGAGGATATGATGTTTTTGTTTAGAGGGTCATAGTAGAGGATTTCCGAGAGAGAGACACAAGGCTCTTTTTTTTTTTTTTTTGGAAAATCGTACATTTGTTTAACCTTTTGGATTGACCTACAGTTTATTTATACATCTAATAATTCACATATTCGTGTCGTCACTTCTTCCAAGCACTAAGCCTGCGGAATCTCAGGAAACTTGAACCCTAACTCCTCGACCGTCATTGCCGTTCCGCCTCTTTGTTCAAACTGCAACTTTACAAGCAAGAAAATCTTGCGTTCCCACAACTCTTTCTCTCCCCACCTCGGCGCCTCTTTGACACTCTTCCCTTCCGCCCACTTACTCAGCTCGTTCAAGTAGTCACCGTCTATATCCCCCATAGTATGCAGATTCTCCCCTTTCTCCTTACTAAGCTCCTCACTCCATCTCCTCCGTTCCTCCACCGGCGGCAACGCAATCTTCCCGGACCAAACACCAGCCAGAACCGCAGCTTGCGCCTCAGCAATCGGGTACGGAACCGCCTGCTGTGGCAACCCCGAAAACGCCAAAGTCGGATGCTCCACCGAGAACAAATGCTTGTACAACCCATGAATTCCCCGACCACTGGTGATCAACGGGGCCTCCCCCGGAAACTGTGGCAAGAATGGACAGCTAAAGAAGAAGCCGGTGCTAAATATCACGGCGTCGACGTCGTGAATTTCCTGGCCGTTGGCGAGGCGGACGCCGCGGGTGGCGGGAAGGAAGTCGTGGATTTCAGGGAGCTCGGAGGTGTGGGAATGGTCGAGCCATTCGGGGGCGGTGGGGTGGCGGACGGAGAGGTAGAGGGGTTTTTGGGCGACTTGAGAGACTTGGCGAGCGATGTCGGTGCCGGAGGAGCCGTTGCCGACGATGATGACTTTTTTGTTGGCAAAGGGGGTGGGTGAGCGGTATTGTTTACTGTGGGAGATTATGGTGGGGTGGGCGGTGGAGAAGTCGGCGAGGTGGGGGATGGCGGGGATAAAGGGGAGGGTGTAGTGGCCGTTGGCGATAACGATGGCGTCGTAGGTGGTTGTGATGGAGGTGTTGGTGGTGAAGTCGTGGGCGGTGAGATGCCATTGGTCGCGGCCGGATGTAGTGTCTAGAGTGATTTTGGTCACGGCGTGACTGTATTTGATGTATTGTTGGATATCCTGGCTGTATGAGCGGACGTAGTCTCTAATAATCTCCCGCGTCGGCAGTAGCTTGGCATCCTCTGGGAACGGGAACTCTTTGAAGCACATCAAAGTTTTCATGATATTCGCATGCAAATCATCGTACATTGCCCCGGCAAACACCGGTGGGGAACTCCCGGGGATTGCATCGGTAGGGTTAGCAGTGGGTGATGTCTGCGGGATTGATGGTGAGGCGGCGGTTTCTGGTGTGTGGTGCCAGATGCCGCCGGAGGCAGTAGGGGGTTGCCGTTCGTAGAGAGTTACATGGGGGAAGGATTGGGCGACAAGGTATTTAGCAGTGGCGAGACCAGAGGGTCCGGCGCCGATGATGGCAATGCGGGATATGGGTTGGGTGGTGGTAGCAGAGGAGGACCCGATGGCGAGGGATTTGAGGGCGTTATAAATAAAGGCCATGGCGGGTGAGGGTTGTATGATGACGGCAAAAAGTTCATAAACATGCGTATGTAATTTGAAGAATATTGTGAATTATGTGGTATATATATCGATATCTTTAGGTGGCGTGAGTTTAAGATTGTGTGCTTTGGTTGTCAGATTGCGACGACTCGGCGACTCTTTATAGTCAAAACAATCATATTCTATAGCGGCATCCTCCAGTTCCGCTTTCGGGTCCCGACTGCGGGTCTCTTAGAATGCAGCCCGTGACTTTCTGTGTTCGATGCATATTGCCTTGCAGTTGGAGATTTGTCAGGGGGAGAAGTTGGAAGATCTCTATCAGAAAAAGGGAGGTTTGTAAGCGGGGCTTTGATGCACGAGATTCTAGCTGACAGACAGGATACTGGGTAGATTAGTTTAGTAAAAGGAGATGCGTTGATAGTAGAGGCTAAACAAGATAAAGGAAGTGGTCTGACTTGATCAAGATATTGACGAAAGCAGTAAACGTTCTCGGAAAGTGGGTACGGAAGACGAGTTCATAGTCCCGACATATATGCTTCGAATGGAGATGGATCTGATTAACTGTGATAATCTTTTAGGGCTGTCTGTTCAATCTTCATTCTGCAATACTGTTAAATTCTGTCACATGCCGTCATGCCTCCGAACCGCTCCGCTAGACGGAGTAGTGCTCCAAATGTGGCGCTATTCTGAACACAACTGTGGCGCACCAGTTTAACGCCACATCGGTTCACATCCCTGTTTAACTCACCATAAACGGTAGTTGCCAATGCCAACATTCGGATTTTGGCAAAGCTGCAAAGGAAGGAGCCCCAGCCAAAAGCTAAAAGCTAGATACCAAAAGCCAAGCCTGGCCTTATGAACTTTCACCCAAGGTTCACGAGCAACAACCAACAACAGTCTTGCTATTCCATCATCGACATTTACGAGGCTGACGACCAAGTGATTTACAAGGAACCCGAATCTTCACAAGCAAAACGATACCTAAAACTAGCGCGACACGCGACTTGGTTGTTCTCTGGCGTTAATTAGATGCTTGAGAGCTACACAGCTTCCCGGTACCGATCGCGCGCTCCCATCATCCGCGATCATCACGAACACACCCTAACCCACCAACTACAACCCTTCGAATTTTGCGCGCCAGTGCTCTCACCGAAAAATAATGACCTCCGAACTACCAACAAATCCGGCATTACTCCGTGCCATCCAGCCCACCCCAATCTCCTCTCTCTCGCCTATCCTCAATGTCTCTTCCGTCACCATCGCCGGCGTCGTTACCATTGTATGGCCCTACAGTATCCTCCATCACAACAAAGCATTCCTACTTGCGCATCCAGATGCACGGTTACGGCGCGAGCGCGGGATTGTCCGCGTGCAGCTAGAGGGACCGCCGGCAAAAGTCTTTGAAGAGATGCGGTTAGCGGCAGGTGATGAATTGGTGGTTAGCTTGAATGGTGCGCGATGGGGGGATAGACCGGCGAATGCGGCGATGCCCGGGGTTATTGAACACCAGGTTATCTTGGGACCAACCGCAGTATTTTTGGTGAGTTGGAAAAATCTATTCGTCACTTGGCAAGAGGCTAGCAAGACTAACCATGATATCATAGGTCAATGCTAACGATGAGAAACCCGAACGATTCGTATGCCTCGATACGCCACCGACTGAACCCGCGCCGCCACCTTTTGAGTCCCCGATCCCGCTACCGACTGACTTGGAATTCAGATTGCCCATAATCAGCACCCCTTCACGACCTCCGCTAGAGTCATATTCCGCCTCAGTTACAGCCTCGGCCCTTGACGCATCTGAGGCATCCGAGGCATCTCGGCCACATTCGCCCGATAATCCCAGCGTTAAGCGAACACGTGATAATGTCGATGAGTTTGAATCTCCCGCCTTCTTGAAGCGCGCACGAGTGTCGTATGGAGCGTTGTTTGAGGGGGGCTTGGATTTATGGGATGACAAGGATGTGGTCATGGAGAGTGCGACAAAGAAGAAGGCCGATCAGGCCAAAAGACGGAGATCAAACTTCAACAGACCTGGGGCCAGCTGGCGGTTACAGAGTCGGTCTGTTAGTCCAGTTTCCGAGAAGGGCAATGAAGATGAGGAGGAGGAGGAGGAGGATGAGGAGGAGGATGAGCCCAAGGTTGAGTCAAACGGATCTGATGCGCTAAAGAAGAGTGCCAAGTCAAACGATGTTAACCCGTCAGTTGAGGAGCCTTTGGCGGTGCAAGTACCCGAAGTAGCGACTGAGGACTCACCAATGACTGATCAGGAAGTTGAAGAGTCTCGGGTTGAACCTCAATCAACGACCATGGCCACAAAAGAACCAGAAGATCAGCCCGTACATACTACAGACTCCCAACCCGTCACGCAACAAGCCGCACTTGAGCCAGCAGCACCTGAACCGCCTATAATCTCCAATCATTCAACCTCGTTGCCGATTTCTACATTATCGGCTGATTTCCCTTCTGTGTCATTACCTACTGAATCCTTGATGGCTACCACCATGGTTGACACAACTGAACTGAATGTCTTGGCCAATGCCGCCCACGAAGCTATGGATACGTTTTCTGGCTTGCCTATGACTACTACTACAGCCCAGTTACCGGAGGCAACATCTACCTTTGCCGCAGAGTCTCCTATAGCCGTAGATCCCTTTGTTGCCCAGTCACAGCTATTCTTTAATCCTGTGATCACTGCCCTCGAGTCAACATCAGTTCCAGTAACAGCTGCCGATGTATCGCACTTGTCTGCATTTGGAGTTCCCCCGGTGTCTACTAGTGCTTACCCAGACCCAATCATGGTAGCCAGCCCATACCCTGATTTTGTGCCCAGCTCAATGCCCCCTCAAATAGATAGTACTACTCCAGTCACTAGCCGAGAATGGTCGGTTTATCCTGACCCTCCGACGGCTCCTACTTCCATCTACCCTGATCCGTCACCAGATAACTTGTCGAGTCTTTTACCGACTAATGATGTCTTTGGACTGTCCCACGATCCGATGCCACACATGTTTGCGCCATCAGCTGCACTCCCAGAGCCATCCGACGAACAATCAACCCCAGTTGAGACTGGACAAGGGGAGCCTGTCCTATTGTCTTCTGACAATGAAGAGGACCAAGAGGATAGACATTCGGATGGACATTCGGATGGACATTCGGATGGACATTCGAATGGTAGTGACTCTGAACACGAGCAGCAGGATACTTCTCAGGCCGATGTGAGCATGGGTGAACACGCCCTGGAATCTGAAGTCGAATCAGGCGAAGATGCCGACCTCCCAGATCCTGATGAGGACGCAGATGCTCAAGCTGATATTGAATCTGAGCTTGACGCTGAATCAGAAGAGACATCTGGTGATGATTACGATATGCGGAATTACGCCGATGATCAAGATGATGAAGAGGGTCCTGGAACTGATATCGAGGATGAGGAACGCGTTGCCGCTGAACAGAGTGATCCGGATGAGCAGGTTGCCGATGAGGACTTGTTGGCTGGACGTGTTGACTCGGAGGATGATCAAAGTGAAGAAGAAGAAGAAGAAGAAGAAGATGATGATGATGATGATACCCATGATACCCATGATACCCCAACTGCCCCAACTGCCCCAACTGCTCCTTCTCAACCTGTGGTTATTGACTTGCTTTCGGACTCTGACGATGATGATGACCCGCCATCTGCCTCTGCTCCAGCTCCAGCTCCAGCTCCAACTCCAGTCTCAGTTCCCACCCCTCAACCTCGTGCTGGTCTTAGCATGTTTCAAGCTAACCCTTCTGGAGTTGACAAAGACGATGCGGATAGTGTTGATGACGACGTTGTGGATGATGAGGATGAAGATGAAGATGACGATCGAAGTGAGGACGAGAACGAGAACGAGAACGAAGAAGAGGAAGAGGAGGAACAAGCGGCCGTCGAAGAAGATTATGAACAGTTCCCTAATGATGAAGAAGGCCAGCTTGAAGAGGAAGAAGAAAAGGCCAACAATGAAGATGCAGCTGCTGAGAATGGATCTGCGGATGAATCGGAAGATTGCGAAGTTGAGGAAGCTCGGCCTGAAAGTAGTGCTGGTGCCAAGGAAGAGATCCCAAGGGAGGAAACTCCACCGCGACCACCATCTTCTTCGTTGAACTCAACACCTGCAAAGTCTTCACCTGTCAGGGATGTTGTGGAGTCAAGTCCCGTAAGAGAAGTAACAGAGGAAGCAGTTAACGGCAAGGAACTGGCTGCTGAGTCGACGGAAGCTGTAGTTAAAGAGGCAGAGATTGTCCGGGAGGAAACTCCTATCAGAGAGCAGCCTGCTCTGGAGGTACCATCAAGTCCCTATGTCAAAGAGGCAATTGAGGTTGAGCCAGAGACTGAAACTACTGCCCCGGATTCTGTGGAAGAAGCCGAGGTTTCTGTAGTTGAAGAAACTACGGGTAACACTCCGGAGGTTCAAGAGCAGGAGCTTGTGGTAGAACCTAAAGGCTCGGCGATACAACCTGTAGAAGAAGTAACCGAAACTGCGAAGGAACCTACAGTGGAACCCGTGCAGGAGCCTCTAGAAGAGTCCAAAGTGGTCTCATACACGTTACTAGGGGAAACCTTTAATGTTCCAGCCTCTGCTGAACAGCCTGTTACGATTGGGCCTGCCACTACTGAGCCTATCATTGAGATTCCAGTCTCTAATGCTGAATCTATCGCTGATGCCATTCCTGCCACTGAAGCCATTCCAACTCCTGTGGAAGAGATCAATATCGCCGGCGTTTCTGATTCTATTGCGACTGAACCCACAACGTCTATTGCCGACGTGGTTCCTTCATCTCCTCTCAAGATGGTAGTTGAAGAACCTGAAGCTCCTCGTAATGCTGCTCCTCCTTCTACTGCTCATTTTGAAGAAGATGCTATCATTGTTAATGCCATTCATGATCGTGCTCCACCTGATCCGATGCTCGCCGTTTCGGCCGAGAGCCCGATGCGGATTTCACCCATGCCGATGTCGCCTATGCCTGTCGCTGATGCTGACGTCTCGGATGATATGGAGATTGTCGATAAGCCCCAGGAACCTGCCGATGCCGAGGTCAAGTCGCTGCGTGAAGACGACATCAAGTCTATTGCTTCGGTTGCCACGGACCAAGAGGTTGAGATGCAGCTGCAGGATGACTTTGAGATGTCTCAAGTGTTTGATCGGGATGACGACCGAATGGATGAGGATGATTACGGGGAGATGGATGAACTTCGTAGTGACGAGGTTGTCGTCATCAACCCGGAAGACATCATGGCGGATTCCGATGTGGAGATTTCGGGGCTGAGTCCGGTAGCGATTCAGGATATTCAAATGCAGATGAGCGATGATGTTCAGCATCTGTCACAGGCGACTGTGGATGCCGATGTCGAGATGGCGTCAAACAATGGCGATCACCACGAGTATGGAAATGTCGTTACGGATCTATCAATCGAGATCCTTCGCCACCAGCAGAATGATGACGAGGAGATGACGGAGTCGAACACGCTCGTGCCAGAGATTGGTATGGGTATCCAGTCAATGACCGATGTGCCTGCTCCAGACGATATGGCCGTCGAGGAGCAGGTTACAGAGGCCATTATCATGGAAGAGCCTGCACCAGTTGAAGCGGAGGTGGAGCAGCCCCGGTTAGAACATTTCATTTCAGAGGACCAACCAGTTGTGGAGGAACCACAACCCGAGCCCGTACCGCATCTTGAAGTTGCTCAGCAGTCTGTAGAGGTTGAGGAGATGCATGATAACGAGGATCTTGCTGATCGCCATGAGGAGCCAGTTGTGGAGGAGTTTGATGAGCACGACTCTAACACAGTCCAAGTCCCAACTTCTCAACCACCGTCGGCTCACGTTGAACTTGAGGTTACCGAGCACGCAGATTTTGAGGTTCAAGAAACTCAGAAACAAGAGGTTGACCACGACATTTCTGATTCCTCCCTCTGTGATGACCCAAGCGTGTCGATGGCTGTCCCAAGAACTCAGGAACAAGAACAAGAGGCTGGCCACAACCAAAGCGAATCCTCCTTCCATGACGATCCGAGTGTATCCATGGTTCAGGGCTACAACCCGACGACTGATGACGCTCACTCTGATGCTGTGCCCGAGACACCAAAGGCCGCGCACACTAGAACTGCCGCTACCCCGGTTACTACCCGGACGACACGATCGCAAGCTAAGCGCATTAGCCAATTCCCCGGCCTGGACGATGACAACAGCGTACAAATGGCGAGAGAAGGATGGGTCGAGTCATCGGAGTTGGCAGTTCCTAAGACGCATGCTTCACACTCACAAGGAAGCAGCAGTATGGCAAACGAAGAGAAGCAGATTGCCGAAAATAGTCAGGTAGAGGAAGAAGATGCGCAAGAAGAAGAAGATAAAGAAGAAGAAGAAGAAGAAGAAGAAGAAAAAGCAGGCGAGGCATCTTTGGAGTTGCCGCATCTTGATATGCCGCTACCACAGCTGAAGACGCGGTTGATTAAGGCTCTACGCGAAATGAAGCATTTGTCGCAGGTGAAGAGTGTGAAGACGGCTGTTAACAAGACGATTGATATTCTGGCCATGGTGGCCTTGACTCCTGCAGAAGCCAAGCGAGCCTCCCGTGGCCGTCGTGATTTCATCCTCAACTTTGTTATCACTGATATTCACTCATTCCCTCTACAAGTCACAGCCGTCTCCATCTCTCGCCCGCATAAAGAGGCCCTCCCAGTGGTACAAGCCGGAGATATAATCTTGCTTCGACGCTTCAATGTGGCGTCGCTGACAGGGAAGGGCTTTGGGTTACAGAGTAAGCAGGACTCGGCGTGGGCAGTTTGGGAGAGTGGAAGAGGCGATGGGTTACCGCAGATTCGGGGGCCGCCAGTAGAGTTTGAGGAAAATGAGGATGAGGTTGCGAAGGAGTTGGTGGTTTGGGGAGTCAAGGTTAGGGAACAGGAGAAGCAGTGGGGGGTATTGGAAAAGAAGGCCAAGGCGGCATCGTAGATATGAAGGAGTGAGAAATAGGGTTTTCCCCACCCACCAATTAGTTGAGGACTTTTTTGGTTTGTTCTTGTAGACTGGTGTGTTGAATATTGGGAAGATTTGGAGCTATTGTGTATGATTTATTCATTTTCACTACATATGTTTAGTTTGAATATGCTCTTTGTAACATGGTGAAAGATGGTTTGCCTTGTACTCAAGTCAAGAAAGTGGGTGGTACATCCGGGCCCCAAACATGCAGATTCCCTGGGCCTGCCTCTGTATGCTGTGTCGGTTCCGTACTATCCAACATATCGCCATCAACATAATGTTCCACGATGAACCCACTAGTATCGAACCAATAATCAAAGACCTGACTCCCCATGATATGTCTTCCTACACCCCAGCACGGTTTATACCCTTGGTCTCTCAGCCAATCATGTCCCAGAACCTGTGCATCAAAGTCATGGGTTTCGAAAGAAGAATGATGAACGTGAAAGGTTGGTCCGCCGTAGAAGAAGAAGCAATGGTGGTCAACGGGCGTGTCCGGGCCAAGGTCCAGTCGCAAGAAGGTAGTGACGTTCTTCTTGGTGGCGGGTTCGTAGACGAGTTCCGAGGGGAAGAAGTTGAAGCGGGATGTATAAAAGGCGTAAGTTTTGTCAAAGTCAGTAGTGCAGACGCCAAAGTGGCCGAGTTTGAAGACTGGGGCGGGTCGCTTAGTGAAGCGTTGTTTCTGGAGGGTGGGGCGTTTCTTTTCTTCAGGGTAGTTGTATTTCAGGGCTGGGAAATCGGGGGATTCCACGGGGACTTTGGTGTGTCCGTGGATCAAATGGAAGGGAAATCCATCGACGGGGTCCTTGAAGGTGACGATGTATCCGCCGCCGGGGCCTTCGAATTTATGGACGGGAGTGGCAGAGGGGAGGGTGGCGGCGGCGGTCTCGAGGGCGGAATGGGAGGCGACGAGGAAGGCGGCACCGTCGAAGGCGTTGGTGGGGGCAGAGATGGCGCGGAGGCAGAAGGGGGTGGGGCCGTAGCCACGGAGGTAGAAGGTGTTGGGGGGGTGGCTGGGGGCGCGGGGGAGG
>MKGJ01000151.1:28801-39241 GCA_002018255.1 Bretziella fagacearum | reverse complement strand
GGGGGGGCATGCGTAGGTGATGGACAAAAGAGACGGAAGGTGCAGAGTTTTCTTACGGAATTGTGTGGCCACATAAAGTAGGAAACAACCAGCTAGTTAGTTCTGGTCTGTACAAACTATCATGTTCCGCCTGGTGGTGATGGTTTTTGTATGGTGTTGAGGGAACTATGCGGGAATTCAATGAACAAGCAAGAAATTCTTTACAAAGACCGGAGACCAACAGAGCTTCAGGCCCGTCTATAGACCGAATTGGCTTGAATTGGAGTTTTATAGAGTACAAGCAAAAAAATAAAAATAAAAATAGGCAGAGAGAACTTGGCGTGTATAAGTCACTGATACTAGGCACATATTTCCTAATTTGGAAGGCAGGATATAAGGGTTTTCCAAGATAGAATTCATAGTAAAACATGAGCAAAAATAAGGGGAAAAATTGAAAAAAAAAAAAGAAATCATACTGATAATTGGGGAGATTGAGAGTATCGGGATTATTAATAGAAAAAGAATATATTTGTCGTTAAATGAAAGGAATTATGTTTGGTATGTGGCGGCGATGATATAAAGATGCACTACTTTGGTGTGTCACAAACCTTTGGGGGACACATTCGACATCAAACAGCTTAACGAGAACAAAGTTGATGGCCTCTTTGGTTTTCTGCTTTCGATTTCTCGTCAAGCATTTGCTAACACAGAGTTCCTGGATATGCTGGAAACCCCCGACCCTTGGCTTGCTCGATAGAACCATCTAACCATTATGTAATATCCCCGGTGTAGTCACTCTGTTTCCTTTTCGTCAACCTCGCAGAGCCTTGAATATGTACCTTCCATTCATCTTCAACATAATATCAATGCCCCACGTAGCCTCAGCCGCCTTAGCAAAATCAGCCTCATCCAAGCCCTCAAAATCACGTGTACAGTGCAATATGTATATTGTTAGAACATCCACAGTATCTACACTTGGAAGGGACAACACAATCATCATGATTATGTAACTACGGTGGCGTTTACTTTGATGTTGTGGCTGACTTTGTTCGACCCTTTACTCCAAAGAGGCAGGAGGCGGCGGACATTTGGCCATAGTCTCTCGGACCGCAAGATCCCGATGCCGAGTATCGCTCCGCCTAACTGACCAGAAAGATGCAACTGTTACCGGTTCATCCATAACAGAAGGGATGCCTTTATGACTTGTCTAGCTACGTGCCTCCCCCCCCTAACACTCCATCGCATTATCGGGCTCCGATAAAGCGCATCATGTTGATGATTTTCCAACCAACGACATCATTCACACCAAAAAAAAAAAACACATGACAACAACAACAGGACCTGCAGGCATATACGTATCCAAGGGACAACTCTTCACACCACACCGTAGTTCTTTTGCCCGGCGATCCCCTTCCGCCTGCACCGCAAACTCACCAAGCATGGCTTCTTGTTGCGTGGCAGCATCTAGCCCGCCAAGGATGCTTTCGGTTATCTTAGTCTACCACTACCAACAAGGACTTTGTCCAACGCATCGATCGGGCACGTCGACATTTTTGACATTGGTTCATTTCTCAAGGAAGCTGTGAGGTTCTTTCTGTTGGCAAGTAGAGACACACACATGCCCCTCAGTACTCCTCTCCCTGGTTCATTCGACTCGAGGCCGCCATGCCACGTTCCATTCGGGCCTGACTGACGGGCGCATGGCCTAACGGGTAGTATTCCCGATGGCTCGGGACGCCAGCCTAAGAAAGAAGGAGTCTGTAATAGACGAACTAATAATAAAAAGGCGACATCGGAAATGCTACTTTGAGAATTTTTACCGTGTTGGGAAGGACTGGGGGGGTTCCTCGGTGAAGATATATTGACTTCTTTGGGACATTGGAAGATGGAGTGTGGGGCAAGTTAGGACCTGTTGGGGCGGAGGGACAGAGGGGGAGGAGGAGGAGGAGGAAGGAGAGGAACTCACACGTATCTAACGACGTGGTATTTTCAAGGCCAAACGGCAAGTGACCGCCAAAGGCTTATGGATGGCATGATGATCCCTTATGCCGAAGGTTGTTGAGTTGTCGGGGAGATCCCTTTAGGTTCTCGTTACAGAGGGGGAGAGTGCTTGGCCAGATTGATGCCTAACTTGGAACTCGTGCAGCCTGAGAGAATGGGGGAGTCCAAACTGTCTAAGCAGTGGCCTAAAAGGAGTTGAGAACACAGCTCTTGTCACAGTAAGGGAGATTATGAGAGGCTTTGATATGATGAAGCTACCAAGACTGTGAGATTTCACATGAATTACTAGAAGCACACACAAGCATAATACAGCCTTGCATATAATATACCCGCCAGTAAAAAGAAGATAATCAAGAGTCACATTGTACACAGTGTAAGCACATGCTGTCTCTTGTGTGTAAAACCGCATGGTGCCAAGTTAGGCCATGCAACAGGGCATCGGCATGAATTTTCTTTTTGCTCATACTTGGGGGCACCTGCGTGTCCCGCAGAAACCTTGGAAAGATCACGGCATGAGGCGGCGTTTGACCGGAGTAAATGTCGGGAGTGAGCGATATGCAAGCCAGCAGCGGCAAACTCATTGCTGAATGTGCAGTCCAAAAGAAATGAATCAAAACGGATAAAATATGACTTGGGAACTCGGTGAGCCAGCACAGGACGGAGACATGCAGTTCAGTGGGCTGTCAGGTGGCTGTTTACCAACTTTGTAAAGCTAAAAGGCACTAGGAGAGAGAAAACTGTGGAAAGCTGTCAGGCAATATTACAGTAGACAAATGGCCATAATCTGAGAGAGAGAAAGAAAGAGGATGACCAACTTGCCTAAACGAATATGCAGATTTCCTGGTCATCCAAGACAAGCAAAAGTGGTGTGGGAAACCATGACAGATGAACAGCAGATTCTGGTACCTTTTTGGCTCCCCCCATTCCCATATAATAACGCTGTAAAAACGAATTAGGCTGATATATCATGCAAGGGCATTTATTACAGAAGCTTGTAAAGATTGTTTTTTTTTCTTCACCGCTTGCCCTGTTTTCGGTTGGGCTGTCATGGCGGTGATTTACGGCTGTATATGCCGTTCTATAAGGCTTTTGGGCTATCAGAATCAGGATATAGAATATGATAAAAATGTAATCTAGGGCTATAGTAGTGGTCAGTTCAAGTTCCAAATCAGCATTGGTGAGTGAGCTGGCATTGCATCTTAACCTTGTAAACTGAAGTTGGGGGGGGGGTTGACTTATAGATAGATACACACCACCACCATCATCATCATCATCATCAAGTTGCAGCACTAAAAAGGCCACGCTTGTGTGATTGCAGCCCAAAGACATACTTTATATTGGACAGACACGGGGATTTAATATCTTGATAATTTGGGATTCTTTGCACGGATGTCGAGAGTGGAGAAAACCGGGTCCGAGACCTCTGTTATATGTCCATATTTTTACAAGTACCTATCTATGTGCCTTCATGTAGGCCCAATTCTCCGCTCTCCTGCACCTGAAAGTCAAACCTTTTTTGTTCTTTTCTTTTCTCAGACTGTAAAAGAGAAATCCTCCTTTCTCAACTTCCTTGGTTGACCTCTCTTTGTAGCCGCCCATCAAATCCATATTCCCCTTCCGCGCCAATCGGCCGTCTCAGCCTGCCTACATGGGAAGTACCTAACCCACAACAATTGTCCTTTCACCTCTGGTAACTATAATGCCCACCCCTGAAGCGAGAGAGACAAGACAGACACTTGGGAATCAGAGGCTACTTTCAATAGCAGTATTATCAGCCAATCAAAATACATAAATGCACCTTTGTCAGACCCTCCCCCCCCGTTCTGGAAAAAAATGCCACAATCTGTGGTGCCCCAATGGTAAATGAGTAGTAGACAGTAGCCCAGTCGTCAGCACTAAGAACGGCCAACCAATATCTTGGATCCTTGGTTGGCTGACTGTCAAGCAATAAAGAGGGTGTTACGGAAAAGGAAGCTAGAAAGGCCCATCGGAGAGAGGGGCTGCTGCCACGTCAATACAATGGAACTCTATAGTTGCATATCAACGTTTCGAGAGGGTGAGCTAAGCATGCGATGATACTTTAGAAACCCACAACTGTGAAGACAGGAACGGACAAACCAACTGGACTGTATTGACTCTTCAGGTGCCGCCTTTACGGAAGAGGTGTGCAGAGAAACAACTTGTAGTACGCAGCCATTTTGGTGCCACGTCAGAGATGGGCGGATAAAGAAGAAATTTCACGAGTGATTGGAGCCCAACCTGGGCACACAAATGACCACATCGGGAAAACAAGCAGGTCATGGGTTACTTTTTTTACACAGACTAACAACAAGTTCTGATATTGGGCACAATAAGCGATGAGACATATATGAACAGGTTTTACAATGAGGCTAACACTTAGACATGAACAAACTTTGATTACAGTAAACATCAAGACTTATGAATTCCAATTTAAAAATGCTCAATGAATAACAATGCAATATAACAAAGTATAGGTAGAATCACCAAAAGGGGTATCCTTGTAAGAGAAAAGCAAAAAAGAAGAAGATGATGAAGAGTGCAACAAAGTTGCCAACAAGCACCAAAGAAGCATAATCAGCTATAAGTTCTAGGACTACAGCCTATAACAAATCTAAAAGAAGCCGCCCACCACCTAAACCAGTTAGAACATGCCATCCCTAAATGAATATCAAGGCCCAATACCTAGAATGAATACATACAGAAGAAAAGAAAAGAAAAAAAACCAAGGAACAACAATAGTCGTCAACGGATATCATATGCTAGAACATAAGAAAAACAAAAGAAACAAAAAAACACAAAAGAAATCAAGAGTAAACTTCGGAACAGACATAACATCGTCAAAAAAAAAAAAAAAAGAAAGAAAAAGAAAAACAAAAGACACAAAGAAAAGGGACTACCGAAACCACATCTGTGCTCACAAAGATATTCCCCCCCCGTCACACGAATAAGACATCCTACCAACAAGCAAGCACCTGACAGAAGCCAGCCCATAAACTCTCCCCACTGAAACAAACCCAACCACCACAGCCTCCTCCTCACTGCAAAACAAATCCCCCCAAAAGGATCAACACGAGGTCCCTCTGTAAGCTAAAAAAAAAAAAAAAAACAAAAAGTTTGCGGTCCACGTAAGACAGAAACTCCTCCAAGATCTAGCGCGGATGCGTCGGACCCAAAAGTGACTCAATAGCCATCTCCTTCCTCGCCGGTCCATTCGCCTCCTCATTCTTTGGGGACGTCTGTCGGCCGAGTTCCGCCGCTGACGCCGCACGGGAAAGCCCCGGACGGGAGATACCCGCGTGGTAGGCTGGGCTAGCTGGCGGGGGCATTGGGGGACTGATTTGTCTGGGTTCCCAGTGTTCGGGGATGGATTGGAGGGGAGGGAGGTGGCCGTGGGGGGTGAAGCGGGGAGGTTGCGAAGGCGGCTGCTTTGGAATGGAGGAAGTGGTGGATGTAGATGTGGAAGTGGATGGAGCAGGGTCGACGGAGGAGGGATAGTATTGTTGGGTGTACATGAGTTGTTGACGCTGCTGGAACTCGAGTTGAAGGTCTTGTTGTTTCTTCTGAAGTTCCTCGGGGGTTAAATCGTCGTCGTCGTAGGCGGCAATCGGCCACTGATCGTCAAAATCATACTCGTAATCCCCCAATTCACTCTCTTCCGACGAACTCCCCGCCACACTCTCATTCTCTGCCGCCTGCCGTCTCCTCGCCATCCTCTTTTTATCTTTCCTCTTAATCTTCTTATTCCTGCGTGCCGTCTCCGCCTCACTCTTCTTCTTGTGGCACCAATCCGTGTACATCTTCCTAGTCTCCTGCTGCAGTGAATCCTTAAAGTCTGCAATATCCACAGTCGCTGGCCCGGATTTTGCGTACATTGACCGAAACGGCGCCGCAGAGGTCCCGGCAGCAGTCGTCAAAAGTGGAGACTGTGTACTTGCCATCCCTGGGGTCACGACGGGTCCCTCCTTTCCTGAAACGGAAGGAGCAGTCCCACTAGTAGTGCCGGCGGGAAGGAGTGGAGGTGGCGGAACTTTGAAGCGTTGTTCTTCGAGGCCAAAGAGAAGAGGCACTTTTTCGTTGAATTGGTGAAGAAGATAGCCAACGTAGTCGCCGACGTCGGGGGAGATGTCGTGGTCGACGTAGACGGACTTGGGGCGCTCGGCGCCGGGGAAGAGAATCCTGTAAATGTCGTACCACTGGTCTTCGACATTCTTCTTTTGGTCAACGCGGCCACGGAGGCGTTTAAGTTGGTCTTCGGTGACGCCGCGTGGCTTCATGTATTCCTTTTTGCTGCAATTCTGCGCGCGGACATGCTCTTGCAGTTCGTCCTCATCCTCAAACTCCTCCATGCACAAGGGGCAAAACGCCGGCCGTCTGTGGTGGCGCGTAATGTGTTGTTTGACGTAGGAGATTTTGGTGAGCAAAAACTCGCGGCACTCGCGGGACCCAATGGGATCGTAGCGGTAGAATGGACAAGCGAGGCCGTGGCCGCGGGCTTTCACGTCGGGGCGTTTCCCGGCTGCAGTGGATGCGCGCTTTTTTGCAGGCGGGAGATCGTCGGAAGAGCCGTCTTCATCGTCGGAGGGAGCGCCACGTTTGCGTTTGGTGGGGGCCGTAGAGGTTAGTGGGGTGCGGCCAGAGGTGGCGGAGCGCGTTGTGGGGGCTAAAGAGGGACCGGTGGCAGCGGCGGCGGCAGAGGAGAAAGAGGCGGAAGCGCGGGAGTTGGAGGCGCGAGAAGACGTATTGGCGGGGGTTTTACGGCTGGCTGGGGTTTGCTTGGTGGGAGGTTGTTTGGCGGGGGCTTTGGTGGTAGAGCGTGGGGTACGGGTGGCTCGGGTTTTAGGAGCGGCGCGGGGTTTCATGATGGCGGAGGTGTCGGGAGAGAGCCGAACTGAAGGGTTGGGGGAAGGGAGGTTGAGGGTTGTAGATTTTGTGGCCAGGGAGCCGTTGTTGACTCCAGTATTCCGTAGTGTGTTCTTGGCACGGGGGTCCGCAGACAAGGCGATAGATGGTCCCACGGAGGTAAGTTTATATGTGAGAGAAGGCTTGGGCTCGGAGGACAAGGAAGGTTTCGAGTGGCCCAATGACTGACGACGACCAGATGCATCGGTTGTCTGGTTGTGTAGAGCCTCAACAGCTTTGCTGGCAGTCTTTTCCAGGTCTATAGGTTTCCATGCGTGGGCTTGTTGAGGAGAGGTATCAGCCATGGCGGCCGGGGTCCGGCGAGTCGGACCAGTAGATGGGAACAGGTTTAACAGTGCGGTGGTCTAGGAGATGGGGGGCCCAGTAGAAGCAAAAGGAGAAGAAGAGAAAAAAGAAGCGTGATCAAGGGTGGATGTGGGTGGATAGATGTCGTAGCTGATGGGCCGATGGTTGTAGTAGCTATTATTGGGAAATATGTGTGTTGGTGGTGGTAGTAGTGATGGTGGCGTAAATGTGTGTACAATGGGGACGGGATGTTGTCTTGTCTAGTGGGAACTGGTGGCGGGGGTCTGTGATCGGGGGACCGTCGGGATGGGAAAGATATATACTTGATGGAGTAGTAGTAGTTTTTCAGAAGGTGAGAGTGATGGTGGCAGTGAGCAGTGGAACAAGAAGTAGCAGCAGCAGCAGCAGCAGCAGCAGCAGTAGTAGTAGTAGTAGTAGTAGTAGTAGTTGTTGTTGTTGTTGTTGTTGTTTTTGTTGCAGGAGCAGGCAGATGGCAAGCAGCAGCAGAAACAACAGTAGTAGCAGGAGATAGTGGCTGATGAGAGTCGAGAAAGTAGAGAGCTGGGAGTGTGGTGGCGGTTGTCGTCATAGCTTGTTGTATATTATAGTCGACATGGGAGCAGGCGACAGTGTCGTTTTTGTTTTTTTCAGACACACAATACACTCAAGCCATGGAGCGGTGGAGAGGCAAATGGTAGGGGAATAAGAGAGAGAGAGAGAGAGAGAGAGAGAGAGAGAGAGAGAGCAAGTCTAATGTAGGAAAGGTTATGAGTGTAGGTATGAGAAGCTGTTACTGTTCTTGTCTGGGGAAGGGGTGTGTAAGGGTATAAGAGGATGAGATCAAAAAGGAAAATAAAGTAAAAAAGAAAAATATATAAATGTAGATGTAGATATAAAACAAGATAAAGCTTGAAATAACTGGAACCTACTGGCTAACAGTAAAAGATTTTAGCAGTAATGTATGATGTGTATTTGATGTCTAACCAGAAATGACAGGTCTTGTAGGAAGAAAGAAAGACAACGACGGGGGGTTAATCTACGTCTTACAAATATGGATTTTTTTTTTCTTTTTTTTTTTTCTTATATAAAGGTCGCAGTGTAGCTATTCTACAGGTTATATTTCAGTCAAGTAGTAGGTGGAGCATGCTGCCTCACGATGAATTCCCTTTACCTTTGATCTAGGATGAACTTGCCAACTCAGTATGTGGATATTCCAAGTGCTCAGCCAGGTGAGGAAATGAGAAGATAATGCAGATATAACTGTGGAGAGACTGACATTCTGGCTTGGCTTTGGGCTGATTCTGTTTTCCGGATGGTGTGGGTAAGAGTGATGATGTTGTATTCTTTGGTATACGGCGCCGTTGTTTTATCTGAATTTTTTTTATTGTATTTTATTCTGTTTTGTAAGTAGGTTGTATGTCTATACGATACCTAGATTGTACTTGCATATGGACTTGAAATGTACCATCTCGCTACACCCACCCACATACCACATATACACCCACCATACACACACGCATCATCATCATCATCATCATCATCATCATCATCATCACATAAGAGACAGGCTCAAGACGGTAGTGCCTTGGACCATTGCACCGAAGCGAGTCAAAACATTAACTTGGTTAACCTAATAGAGTAATATGTAAACATCACAGTTGTGTCAACGTTTCTTTCACTTCAAGAGTCCTTGTATCTTTACCTCTTGGGAATCAGCTTTGCTATTGAGTAGGTATTTATCGAGGCATCTCGGAGATGTTTTCTTTCTTCGGGCACCCCGAACAAGTAAAATATCTCTTTTTCTTCTTCTTTTTTTTTCCTACCTTTTTCTTATTTCTTTTTCTCTTTTTTTTTTTTTTTTTTTTTTTTTACATATTCTTCAACCCTTCTCAAAACATGATAGTTCGACACGTGTCTTTGCATACAGGCTAGGGGGGGGGGCGTGCTTAGGCCTTAATGCATCTATTCTCTTTTCTTCTTCGGTGCTAGGTAGAGTAGAGCAGCGGGGGACGTCTGGATGTAGGGCGTGTTGAAGGGCCGAGATGGTGACCGCCTAGAGGGAAACAAAGAGTGAGGAATGGGAGAAAAAAAGTAAGGAAAAAAAGAAGGAAAATAGACCGAATTCATAGAGGTAACCTTGATATCATTTTGTTTATAATGAAAATGTAGACTGAATCAGAGAATAATACACAACTTGTAAGAAGTAAGGAGTAATATCTCGAGATGTAAGTACCAGTAAGGTACTTTTGTTGCTGATGATGAAAAAAAAAAAAAATGCACGAATCAAAGTATGAACAAAAAAAAAAAAGTCTCCGTCTCCGGTACGGACAAGTGATCGGGCCGAGTCACGACTGTCACTCCCCGGAGGTTAGTTATTTCTAGGTACTTATGTAGGTACATACTTGGTTACTATATGTTAGCAAGACTCAAAAATATGAAATATAAAAAAACATCAGACTAAAGGAAACTTTTGGACGGCGACCCAAGGGAGAAGAAGTGGAGGGGAAGAGAAGAGGGAAGATGATAGAGATTATGCTCTATGACATGGGCATGCCCCACGTATTTCCTTTTGTAGGTACATGAGTATTTCTTTTTATTTTTTTATTTTTATTTTTTTATTTTTTTTATTTTTTTTATTTTTTTTTTTTTTACCCTTCTCTCCAAAGGCATCAAAGTAGCGGTGAAGGGAGAGGAAGAAGAATAAAAGAGAGTTGACAAAAAAGACAATGCAAAAAAGAAAGAGAAAAAGAAATAGGAAAAAAGTAACAAAGTAAAAACAGGAGATAATGCTGACTATTTGCACTATATGATGATGATATAACTAACAGTTCCCATCTTCTGACACTCTTTGTTGGCCACAATATCACGATATTACTGCCCAAGTTTGTCAAGGGTTAACAACATACCAGTTATCCTAACGGACGATGCCTTCAATTTCCCAAGCCTGGTCAACTTGTTATAGTTGTCTCTAATAGCCTACTTTTTATCGAGGAGCCCATGACCACCATCACCATGACGTTTTCTATCTGCAGCTAGTGATTGTAACTTGAAAGAGGTGAGCATCGTCTTTCTCCTCTCTGGTTGGGTTGGGCGGTTGCTAGACTCTTGAAGCCTTTAGGATTTGAACGAGCAATACAAGCCAAAACCAAACAATCCAAACAAGTAGACAAAGGAACTATGACAGGATGAAGACATGGAGGGGGGGGCTATTAGATCCGTTAAACATGCCTCCGG
>MKGJ01000151.1:12125-27476 GCA_002018255.1 Bretziella fagacearum | reverse complement strand
GGGGGTCACGGACTGGTGGCCAGCGTGTGCAGACGTAGCCAAGGATGGATAGTCTGTGCTCTTTCTTTTCTTTCATATATAGTAGTCGTTGTTACGAGAACATAGATAGCATGCAAATGTAGGGGATATGGCTAGCAGTGTTTGGTCGTACACGCTTGAAAAGGGTTGAAGGGCACTTGTTGTCGTGACACTTGCGTGTATTGTTTTAAATTTTCTTTTTATACTTTTTTTCTTGTTCTTCCTCACGTCATAAATCTTCATGTCATAACAACCGTCAATTTCCCAGAAAAAAAAACAAAAAAAAAAACAAGACAAAATACTCTGACCTATTCGTTCTTTCTTCCTCTTGACCCCCCCCCCTCTTCCTCTTCCTCCCTCCACTCTCTGCCAGCTCTCTCTCTATATCGTCACTCCGCAGCTTCAACCACATCCACCCTTAGTCCTACTTCCTTCTCCTCCCTCCCATTCTGGTCAATAGCCAACACTCTCATGCAGGTTACATGATATTCAACCCACCTGTCCACCCGCATCCACCATCTACCTCGGGTATCAATAGTCCTTTTTCTCTCTCTCTCTCTTTCTCTCTCTCTTAATCACATTCTCACAGCCCGCACGCAAACGCACTACAGCCAACTCATACAGTTTCTGCAGTTACTAAAAGACAGCACAGAGTCTGTGACGCACTTGGGCTCTCTCTCTCTCTCTCTCTCCTTCTCTTTCTCTGATATTCTCTCTCCCCTCTGCTCCTATCCTCTCTGTGACTAGTCTTTTAGGCATCCGGAGATCAACAAAATAAAATAAAATACTGTAAATATCTCTCGATATGGGAGACTGCCAACGCATCTGAACCGGCTAAAATATTCTAGAGGAAAGACCGTATATACACCACAAGACAAGAGGAAAGAAGTGGAACTTGACAGATTCTTTGGTTACTTGCTGCTTGGCTTCAAATCTCTGGATACGTAGAATTGTAACCCCGGTGATATTCATCACACTATAGTAAATCTGAATTCTTCACCACTGCCCGCACAGTTTACGGATTCGCGGAACTCAGCCACAGAATACAAATCACCGTCTACATCTCTTGGTGTCTGTCTCTGTCTCTGTCTGTCACTCACTAAATATCATACCGCAAAAAGAGTCTCGCCCTTTTTTTGATCCCACAAGGCAGTCATCTCTTCATATCATCCAATGATGACATGCACTCTCATCAATGTTCGCCTCGTCAACTTTATCCCCAGACTGCCTGATATCTCCATCAACCTAAATCTTGGCCTCATCTTACAAGTTTCCCCAAACTATCAGTAACTATGTAGCATAGTATCACTAAGCTCCACCAAAACGCCATGTCATACCAGGATCCCGGTGTTTCCTCACATCCACGTTACAGCTATCTTCTACCCCGTCTACGTCTGCCATCTACCCAGTCACGTACCTGTGAACCTTTACTTCATCACTTCCCTCTAGTTAGTATACACACTCCTCGTTCATCCCTTCACTCACCCCCTCATCCTCCTCATCTCCGCCTCATGACCCGCCATCGACCTCCGCGCACCAACATCAACGCCCATACCTCTAACAGACACTCCCTTATCCGCCCTGTACCCGCCAGCATCACCCATGGATCAACCTCGGCGCGTACAACCTCTAGGAAAGCAGTGACCACTTGTCCACGGCGGTCTGGATCCATGGTGAGCATCATTGTCGTGCTGGTTTCTGCAATGTGGCGGCAACGGGTGGGGGTGGGGCCAGCGAGTTCTTAGTTGGTTAGGCGGCAATGGAATCGATGTGTTGTTCAGTTTTGTTGTTGTTTTTTTTTTCTTCTGTCTTGATGCCCAGGAGCTTTATTCTTTTTCTTTTTTCTTTTTTTCCTTCTTCGTTTTCAAGGGAGCTTGTGTACAGTAAATCTATCGTGTATCATTGACAGTTGTCATTCTTTGGGTGTGCGTCCATGAAAATGAAAAACATGCAGGTGAACTATTATGATGCCTAGTGTCCTTGTTGTTCTATGGCACTTGCCGCACGATGACGGCAACTGACATGTGTACTTACATATCTGCGGGGCTCTAATAGTCTATCCCTCCAAAAAAAAAAAAAGCTCCTTTTTTTCGGAGGGAGCTGGAAGCTTATAGTGCATGGTTCTGTAGCAGCGAAAAAGCAATGGAGTC
This sequence comes from Bretziella fagacearum, assembly GCA_002018255.1. Taxonomy (NCBI): domain Eukaryota; kingdom Fungi; phylum Ascomycota; class Sordariomycetes; order Microascales; family Ceratocystidaceae; genus Bretziella; species Bretziella fagacearum. The sequence continues at coordinate 25,308 of MKGJ01000151.1, read as the reverse complement.
ATATATAGGATGTTGGGATAACACGGCGGGAGAGGGAGAGGAGAGAGGGAGAGAGGGAGCAGTCGCATTTATGGGACACCAGCAAGCAAGGCGAACCAATAGTGGCAGTTTATGCGGGTCGGGGGGCTCGATAAGTTCTGCTTGGTCAACAATTTGCTTGGCGGAGACGCAAAGACACTATAACAGAAACTAATATTTCGCAATATTCATGTAGAAGTGGTAATCCTGTGATGACTTTCACATATGTCAATATATAGCGGCGTAGTTGCAGAACCGGAACACTGTACTCTTACTACATCCCATTACATCGTGCCATCAACCCTGGCGGCCTACCATTTGCAAGTTATGACGGCCTAAGCGACATGCCATTATCGATTATATGCATCCCATCACCAGTCACATGTCCCCAATCACGAATCTATCCGTGGCTACATCCATCCAGCCTTCTTACCGCCTCGTCACAATCCCCCATCTCATCCCATCCCATGTGGCGTATCGCGGCATCGACATCTAGGCTCAGACATGCCAAAGACATCATCCAGACCCAACCAAGCACACAGACACCGTCACCGGCCGACTTGACAGCAAAAATAAGGGGGGTCGATACTCCCCCCCGCCAGAACTCTCAGGGGAATCATAGGACCGGCCAACACAAAAGATCCGCCAGAGAGATACGTGGGTCAACAGCGTTGTACAGAGAAGCATCGATGACGATAGCCAAGGGAAATGCCAGACTAGACTGTAGCATGAATCTGTGAATTCCCAGTGACATGGCGGTCAAACTCCGGGGGGGAAGAACTGTCCTTGCAGTAAGTATGTCATCCAGTGGGTCGCCCGCCTTATGGCCTATCGGAAGAGTGAGGATTCCTCTCGGCCGTGATGCGTTCCATAACGGCACATCACCGGTGACTAACATGGAAACAAGTGATACTTGCCAGAAAATCCATAAAAGACCAGGTCCAGTGGAACTTGGACTTGTATACTGCTTTACCGCTTCATGCAAGCCACAACCTGTCCGGCCAAGGGGGTCATTTTAAGAGGGGAATATGCGGTCAGGCGCTTCTTCTAGGGGTTCCCTGTCAAAATACCATAGCTATTATGCAGCATCTTCTTGATACCACACCGGAAACAATATGCAGAGCTCATCTACTCAGATAATCCCTTTTTTCTTCTATCTCTTTCTCTCTCTCTCTCTCTCTCTCTCTCTCTCTCTCTCTCCAAAAGAAGCACAGCACTCTCAAGTCTTTTATTTTTGCCAGGGGGACCCCCACCCGGAACAGGCGGTCTATACACCCCCCGGCGCCGATCTCCGTCATCCGATCTTTTCTGCCCTAGGACGCACTGACGCACTTGCATTTGCTGGCAACTTTCTGCTTCCTACCAAGTACACTTACGCTCAAGTGACGAGTAGCTACATGTCAACATCATCATGACCGTGGCAACATAAATAGGCAGATTCATACAGCAAATATCTATGCAGTCAACAGCAGCTTCATTTTTTGTCTTTGCCGTATCCAAGCGCCGTACAAATATGCTTGTATCACCAACATGCACGTCCTCACCTGTTTGCAGTTTGCAGGTTACCCAGCATGTGATTTTGTCCTTTGGTGAGGCTTGAGGTTTGTTTGAGTTGGGGATCTGTATATGCTTGGTATATTATATCCCGTTGGTACTGCTTTTTTTTTTTTGGCATCAGAAGAGGCTTCGTTTGGTATGTCTCTCCCCATAGAAATGTTAGTTCTTTCTTTGAACAAGATGGCTGTCTTCCATATGTTTTCATGCCTCATCTTGCAGGCTTTGAGTTTGTCTTCCACACAGAGGTACACTAGGTTTTTATGTCTGTGGAACAAGATGCATGTCTTGTGTTGTCCGTCCAACTGTCTGATGAGACATCGACGCTGGTGCGTACAGAGTGAGACATATACAATGTTATAGGTCATATATGTTACATGTGGCGCTACAAAGTTCAGAAAGATGGAGACAAACGGATCACTATAAGGGTTTATACATAGCCAGGGTCTTTTCATGTAGATATGTAGACAAGGGTTACACCAACTCATAAACCCTGACTTTATTACGATCCTCTCCCCAATGTTTTTCCCCCTTCCTTGCAAGGCGGGAAAATATGGCAGAAAAAAAAGGGGGTTGACGTGGGAAAGGGCAATCACGAATTGAGTTTAGTTCAGGAACAGGCAGGTTAGTTGCCGCCTTGCCACTAGAAAGTGCACAGGAATGGAAGGAACTTGGATACAAACTGGACATTTCCTTCCTGTTTAGGGGATAAAGCTGTCGCGGTCGGCTCTCGGGTGAGAAAACATTAGCCGAGAAAATGCCAAAAGACTGGTAATTGCCTATTTTGAATAAGAGGGAACGACATCCTATTATTGGTATACCGTACTTATCAACAACATCATATATTGTTCGAGTATACAAATAGACTACTATTATTGAGTCAAGATTTGACTTGATGGTTATGAAGATATCTTTTCTCCTCCTCACCCCCCCTTTGTTGTTGTTGTTGTTGTTGTTGTTGTTGCCGCTCAATCCCCCCCTGTATTCTGAGAAGGACCGCTCAGATCTCAGGTTGCCGTTTAGTAGCATGGAAGCCGTTCCTAACACTAACGGAACGCCGATCATTGACGAGGGCCATTTCCTTGGCAAATAGAAGAAAAAGAAAAAGAAAAAAAGGATATTTAGTGAGTGCTTGCATATCAGTACAGAAGAAGAAGAAACAACAGTAAAAGCCCGCTCGGCCCCTTCTCTTACTCCAGTGCTTTGTCCACTTGGGTACGCGGGTGGAAATATATGTAGATTTGTCATTGTTGGAAGAGGGGAGAGTAGGTAAGTAGGTATATGTGGTACAACTGAGTTGGTAGGAATATGAAGCTGGTAAGTTCTGGTGGGAGCTGAAGACAGCAAAGGGCGTATGAGAAATTGAGGAGGGAGATGGAGTCGGAGGCTATGACACTATATACGTATCTAGCTTTGGGGTGATGGATGGGACAAAGAGTTAAAGGTCCGGAGGATGAATGGTTGTATCTGTTGAGCTTAGTTTGGCGGCGGATGAGGATGAAGGAAGGTTTAATTCTCGGAAGAATTTTTTCTTTCTAAATTTTTGGAACTCGATCAAAACTATCTTGAAGTTTGTGACTTTTAAAGCGCATCTAGAAATATATTTGATTTTCTTCTTCTTCTTCTTCTTCTTCTTCTTTTCACTGTTATTTTATTTTTATACTTTAAATCCAGTCCTCCACTGCGATCGTCAACTATATAAAGACACAGAAACAACACTGCTTAATTTTGATATTTTCCCTGTTCCGAGATCACCAACGACAAACACCGAAACGAAACCAACGAACCTGAAAATCAGCCATACAATATTATACTGGCCCAAGGCCAAAAGCCCAGGACCACGGATAGCTACATACATATCCATGTGTACATGTGCGTATGCGTATGACCACACCGATAGTACACAAGATATAACTGAGAACAAACGGCAATATTTAACAAGATCCCTAGCAGTTAGACGAGATACACTTTCTTGGAAAAGGCTCGGTCAACCGAGAGTGAAGGAGACAACCGAGATATCTTTTGCGGCTAAGGCCGTTGCTCAGTCACTCATTTCCTTTTCCTTTTCTCTTTTGTCCTGTCAGTCATTGCTCGCCTGGATAACCTACCTGCTGGTTGCGACTGTCTTGACTTGAGCGGGCGGGAGTTTTTAATTTGCTTGCTGTAGAAAGAGGGCACTGAGTCCTTGACACCTTGACAGAAGACACTGCGGAAATTAACAAAAGTCAACATTCCTTCTCTGGCAACTGTCAATACTTTTATCTTGTCGTTTCGTGATTATCATTGCATCAACTTTTTGATTATCCTCCTCCTCTTCCTCCCATGCTCACTTATTCCCCGGCATGCCTTGTTCATTCATCATCACCCATCACCACACAGACTTGAAACATTAGTCCATCTCAGGCCCTACCCCTTGCTGTCCTCAGTATTCCTAGGCTTGATTGATATTGATATTGGCTTGTTCACTGATGCTATGGTATTGGGTTTTCCAACTAGCCTAAGCCTGTCCTTATTATATTCACTTCCAGTCGCACATAACTGCCGCTGACCTGCGCTCTACGCCTTCTCCCTCCCCGTGTCGTTTGTACTCGCCACATATTGCTTCTTCTGCCGGACCCAATACAAAAGCCCTGGCTCCGCAACTATGCCCGACAATCCCAACCAACGGCGACGAACCACGGCGCATCATGACTATGCAGTGACAGCTACAGCTTCTGCAGGGTCATCTGCAGGTCATCTCTCGCCTCTTGCAGGCCCGTCAGCCACCATCACATCTGCCGGCCGCTCTTCTTCTTCTTCTTCTTCTTCTTCTTCTACTACTACTGCTACTACTACTACTACTACTACTACTACTACTACTACTACTGTGACTTCTTCGTCTTCTTCACAGCAATATTCTTCTTTTTTGTCCGACTTTCCTTCTTCCGTCTTTACCACTACCACCCAATCAAAGCAACGCTCTCGCAAGCCTAAACCGTTGTTAAACCTTCCCTTGGACAAGCCATCTCCTTCATCTACTTCGTCGACTTGGAGCCCGGGAAGCAGTCTACAGCTTGACTGGGACTTGAAACTTAGTCCGCTCGCTGCGAGCTTTGCTGCCGGCTCCGCGTCGGCTTTGAGCAGCGCGGGGCTTCTGACACCACGGAAGTCTAGCTTTGGCATCGGCCTTGAGGAGACGCTAGGCCGAATATCTGGTGATAGTCCATTATTATTAGATAACGCTTCTTCTTCTTCTTCTTCTTCTTCTTCTTCACCGGCTGTCATTACTAATCAGCCACCTGTAACACACAGTCGTCAGGCCTTCTCTCCACTGTACACAAACCAATCCCTGGATGCCAACAGGGCCCATTACAGCGGCGTCTCAACTGGAGGTCACAGATCTCGCAGCGCAGAATACACTGTGCCTTTGGCTTCTGCAGCCACTGTCAGTTCCAGTGTCGTCAGCCACTTCCCTTCACGGCTCAACTCGCTGTTTGTACCTTCCACTGGCGGAGTTCCTACCCGATCTATTTCTATTTCCTCTTCCTCACAGATTGCCAGCCCCATGAGCAGCACCACTGCTGTGAGCACCGCTGTGAGCACCTCTGTGAGCACCTCTGTGAGCACTGTGAGTCGTGGCAGTTCGTCTACTGCTGCTACTACTGTGACATTGGCAACATTGGCAACAAAAGAATCCAAATACAATAGTGGTAGCCTAGAAGCCGTCCCTGGCGCAACAAAAAAATGGCCGACGACAGCTCCTTCCTCCACTTCCACTGAAAGCACGGGCGTTGTGGGCTCTCCTGCCAAGTTTTTATTACCACAAGCAATTAATGCTGCAACTACGCAATCTGGCACCAATTCTGAATCTCAATCTGGCTGCACCAAATCTGGCACCAATAATCTCACCAATCCGTCCACAATTATTACTGCCACAAGCGCCGCCAATTCCATTGAAAAACTCAATACCGATTCAGCAGCCATCGCCACAGCAGCCCTTGGCACCACTATAGTGCCCATCATCACTAGCACCACTAGTACTACCAGTACTGCCGATCCTTTTTCGCGCCCACAAGCTACGCCTGTCACTGTCGCTGTCGCTGTTGCTGCTGCCGCCTCTACGTTTGATGACAAGACGTCGTGCTTAGAGTCAGCGACGCCCAAGTCGCCTGAACCCGAACCCGAACCCGAGTCCGACAATCATATTCTTGTCATTGACGCTGACGCCGCCGAAATACGCGACACCCGGCCCGTCATTGCCGCAACTGCCGCCACTGCCGCTGCCGTCGCTGCCGTCGCTGCCGTCGCTGCTGCCAACCCCGTCATTCCATCCCTTCCACTATCCCCTCCCGGAATGTCCAGCAGCAGCCCTGAGCACGACTATCGTGACTATCGTGACTATCGTGACTTTTCTCGCCAGCCGCTGCCGCAACAGCCGCGAGCCGATCGCGATTCGCACGACTTGTCGCTACCCTCTCGAAACGTCACGCGCGACTCGCTTATGGCAAATATGCTCATGTCGCTTGATCAATTTTCATCTATAGCCAGCCCCCATTTAGCCTCCTCTTCTTCTACTCCTCCTCCTCCTCCTTCTCAGAACCCCCTTGCTTCTTCGTTTGATGACTTGCCCCCGTCCGTCTCCTTTGACGATCGCACTTGGACCGCTTCTTCCTCTTCTGCAGCCGCAGTTCTTGCCCAGGCCCGCAGCAGCCGTACTCGCTCCAACACTCTCGGCGGTAACTCTTTTAGTTCCGATTTTGACGTGCCCGACGACGCTAGCCGCATTAGCTCTCGTGCTGGCCGCCGTTCCAACTCTTCTTCAAATTTCCACTATCCCCCAAGTGCCGGCCTTGGTCGCATGAGCAGTTTGCGAAGTCAGCCCACCACCCCAAGACATCCTCTTCACTCCCGCAGCCGTCGTGGATCCAAGAGTAGCAGCATAAATAGCTTCGACGGAGGCTACGCTTCACCCTCTTCACAACCTCCCACCAGCCACCAGCGTTGGCTCCAGAACCAGGCCGCCGCAAGTAACGCTAGCCTTGCCTTTAGAAACAACGCCGATTTCAACCCTGCTGCTTCGCCGCAATCTACCGCCGCTCAGTTCGTACATCAGCAGATCCTGCGGCGCGAACGTGAACGTGAACATCAGCAGATACTTCTTCAACAACGGGAAGCCGTTCAGTACGCCGAAGCCCGTGGAATTTCTAACCTTGTTGATCGCAAGACCTCTTGGCAAACTGACTTGAACACATCATACCTGTCCGACGAATTTGACGCCGCGCTACCGCCTGCTATCCCTGGTGGCCCCCGAAAGATCTCGACATCTGGCGGCCCGCCGCTCGATAGTACCTCGTCACGACAACACCCACCGCTGCCACCACCACCGCCTGAGTCCAAGAACACCGCAAATCTGGAGCACAAACGTAGTATCCGGTCCACGAAGAGCAGTGGTACCGGCAAGCGCCGAGACTCTTCGCGTGGCCACCAGCAACCACAATTGCAGCAGCAGCAACAACAACTCTACGATACCTCATCTATTATGGATATGGACTCTGCACCATCGCCGCATGTCGGCTATGAAAAATCCAAGGACATCAACGGCCAAGGAATAAATAGTGGAAATAGACAGGAGAGGCAAGGATTCTTCCGTCGTGTGTTTGGTTCCCGCACACCATCATCTACCAATGTAAACGAATCTGCGGCCCCAGTTCCCGTTGATATCCCCGATCGCACCAAATCACAATCAACACCACCATCACGCGACTCGGTACAACCCCATCATGTGCTACAGAAGAAGACATCTGCTTTCTTTCGTAGACGTAAGAAGTCATTTAATGATCATGATGCGCCGCCCATGCCTCTGCCGCCTCCCATGCCTGGTGTTGGAGTATCGTCGCCCACGTCGGCCTCCCTACCAACACCAACAACAACAACAACAACAACAACAACAACAACAAAAACAACAACAACCAGTGCGGCTACTACTGCCACTGTCCCTGCAGCATTTGCGTCAACAGGGCTTACGCTCGGCTCTTCGTCCCTGCCGCCTCCCAAGACTATCGCCGCGCCGGAACCAAGCCCTGTCAGTTCCCTGCGGAAGGTTATGAGCCCCTATCTCAAGGGCGGTCCTGGCACAGCAACCGGTACTCCCGGAGGAGGTAGCTTTGCTATGGACGAATATCCGACACCTTGCACTCCACCAGAGCGTCCGACAATGACACATCGCCGCAGTACAAATCCCAACGATCCCAGTTTCAAGCGCTCATTCTCTCCTGAATATGACCCTAGTCCTACAGCAATTATCCGCAAGGTAGATCGCGACAACGAGTCTGTTTACTCCACCGCCAGTGAGAATCCGCACTACCACAACAGTCAATCTCGCGGTCAGCGGTCAAACAGTATTCGTGATACTCCGAGCAAGGCTGCCAAATCTCCTACAGGCCGGACAAACTCATTCCTCAATCTCGACCCGCCGAGCGATAGCGATATCGAAATCTGGAAGAACCACGTGCAAACTTCTACAGCCAGCAACGAACGGCAAGGCAACTCGCGGCGCAGCAGAGGCGCTTCTCAATCAAAGGGTCTCCGTCGCGATACTATGGACTCAGATGACAAGCGCCACTCTGTGCTGTTGCCGATTGAGGGTATCCTCCAGGATAGCGTTGACGACATGATGAGCTCGTCAGCCATAAACATTCCACGTATCATTGGAGGTGACGAGAAGAACCCGTCAGTCGACCCCAAGAACATTGATGAGCCTGATCTTTTCGTTATTGGCGACCCCAGTGACGATGATCGGAGCAAGGCGCAGCGCATCTTTGATTCAGATGAGACCTTTATCACGCGCGAGAAGGCTGCGGCTTGGATGGGTGAAGAAGGTCCTGTTCGTCAGCGTGTACTGCGAGCGTATATGGAGCATTTCGATTTCAAAAACACCAGTATCGTGGAGTCTCTCCGATCAGTATGCAGTCGATTAATTTTCCGTGCTGAGACCCAGCAGGTTGATCGTATCCTAGTCTGCTTCTCGAACCGTTGGGCTGAGTGTAACCCCAGGCATGGATTCAAGACCATTGGTATGTGTCTAATAGAATGCTCCCCACAGCGTATCATATGAATTTTTTTTTTTTTTAAACTAACCTTGTTGACTAGATGTCATTCACTGTATCTGCTATTCCATATTCCTGCTCAATACTGATCTTCACATGGCCGACATTGAGCAAAAGATGACCCGTCCTCAATTTGTGCGCAATACCATGGAGACAATCCGTCAAGCTATTGAGGAGTCTGACCCGAACTTTTGCAATTCCGGCGATGCCCTCAACATCAAGTCACACGAGGCGGGCTTCCGGACCTCCCATGGCCCTTCAAAACGGTCATCATTCTTGCCTCTTCGCCCTTTGGACAACCATGGACATGGACTGTCCGATCCATGCGATCTCGATGAGTGTGGTCCTCTAGTTAAGACACCGTTTGAGGGTACAATGAAGGCATGGGAGAGTGTTATCGAAATTGTCCTCAAGGAGATCTACGCTAGTATCCGCGATGATCGTCTGCCGCTCATGGGTCATGCTGAGCCTGAGCGGCACCTTGCGGCTGGTGGGCCCCAGAACGGTCTGTCGGTTATGGGTATGCTGAAGCGTAGCCCCAGTGTGCTTAGCAAGAGTCCTTCCGAGGGTCAGGCGTCTCTTCGTGGACGTATCCACGAGTCCTCTTCGCGTAATTCGTCCTCCCGATGGGCTTCCAAGAGTCGGTCTCGGCCGCGTTTCGGTACTCCTGGCTTTAGCTCGAGTCGCACCAGCTTTGACGATCAAAACTCAGTTTGGAGCCCGTCAGCATCCTCGGCTACTTGGAGCAAGCAGTCCCTGGGCCGTACTCAGACGTCCATGTCCATGGACTCGTTCGGTTCTGGCTTTGCTCGCAATGACCTGCAGCAAAGTATCGGTTTTGCTAATGCTCTTAGCCAGGCTATCATTCGGGATGATCTACCGGGCAACGCTTCCATGGTTAGTGATGATATGAGGACTGCTTTGCCCTTGTTGGATGATGAGTCTCTGGAACTGGCTGGTCCTCCGTGGGTTAAGGAGGGGTTAGTTAGCCACAAGCACCACCTTGAAGGAGTTGACAAAAAGTCCAAGGACCGTAACTGGAATGATGTTTTTGCTGTCGTTCAGAAGGGCACGCTCAACATATTTTCCTTCCAGCCTAACAAGTCGATGCGTAACCGTCGTCGTGCCAAGGGTCCCATTACTGTTGGTGGTGGTAACTGGCAAGACAATGCTACGAACCTGGGTACCTTTGATCTCCGTCAGACTCTTGCTTCATCTCTTCCGCCGCCGGGCTATTCCAGAACTAGACCACATGTGTGGGCCCTGAGTCTGCCTACTGGTGCGGTTCATCTATTCCAGGCTGGTACTTCTGACCTGGTTAAGGAATTTGTTACCTCTGTCAACTACTGGAGTGCCCGTCTTAGTACGCATCCTCTTGTTGGCGGTATCAGTAACATTGAGTATGGTTGGAGTAATACTATTGTCAACAACTCTCTGGTTACGGCCATTACGGAGTCAAGTGCTGGTGTTGCTTCGTATGCCGAGTCCTCGGCATCCACCATCAAGGAGGCTCCGATTGGGGGGTGTTCTTCTCGTCCTAGCTCTAGCGCCGCTGTTCACAGTCGCCACACTAGCATTGCTGGCTCCGTCCGCAGCAGCCGCTCGGCCTCGCTTGACCAGGGCATCAGCGGTTCGGCTAGTGCTTCCGGTGGCCGCGGTAAACTTCCTGGTGATCGTGTACACATTACGGACTGGTCGCCACCCACGCAAAGCATGCGTCCTTCGAACCTCTGTGAATCTGAGCAGTTGAGCTCTCTACAAAACTATGTCCGCAGCATTGAGTCGGAGCTGCAAGTGCATAACCAGTTGCGTTCACCGATGTTATTGGCGTACACTCCCCGTGGAAGCAACGCGGTAAAGGCAATGGCTAACTGGGAACGGAAGAGTGCGTACTTGTTGCGGGAGATTGTCAAGTTTAGGACCTATGTGGATTGTTTGACGCAGGCGGAGACGAGAAGAGGGGAGATTTACCGGGAGAGGGAGCATGCGAGACGGGCGGCGAGGGGGGAGTTGGATTTGAGTGGGAGTGAGGCAGAGGATGATGTGGATACAGAGGGTGAAGGGGAGAGAGAGGGTTGAGAAGTGGTAGTGTTGTAGGATTGAGTGGGATAAAAAAAGGGTTATTATTATACATGAGATATATATCTCTCTTTGGGNTGGATATATTTTTTGTGATTTCTTTGTTTCATATGTTTTTATTTTTATTTCTTACATTACTTTTTTTTTTTCTTATTTTCTTTGTCAATTGTTTTCAAGATTTGTTCTTTATGATTGAATAAATACCTGAGGCATCAAGTTTAGTATTCAACTTGCATTTTTTTAATACAATGTATATAGGCATCATATATTGATCATGTGATTTAAGTCTTTTGAGTCACGTGTTTGTAGAATTAATGGTGGACTTTCCTTTTTTGAACCACTTACATGATTGATCACGTGTTTTCACACTCGCCAATATATCGAGTCAACCTCAAAATCTCGAAGCAAAAGTAGTAGTAAATTCATGAATCAAAGCGTAACTAAATAATCAACCAAATCTGGCACCGATTTCGAATATCTGTATGTGTGTGCGTGCGTACATGCATCTCCATCTTATAACAAACCAAAACAAATTTCAAGCTCTTTCAAACTGAGCTCTCTTCTTCAAAGTCTTTTTCGTTATCATCTGATGAGTTTCTTTACATGTTGCAGAAGCTGTTGGCAACCTGGCTCGACTGAACCTCAATACGACCCAGAGCAGCAGCCTGTCCGTTGGTCAGGTCATTCATGGCAGCTTGGGCAATGTTGAAGCCACCACGGCCGGCATCGACGCCGAGGACGTAGATGGACTTGCCGTTGTAGGTGACTTGCCAGCAGGTGCCGCAGGAGAGGGAGTTCCAGCCGTTGATGGCGGGGATGCCACCGACGTAGGGGAAGGCGGGGAGGGAGCCGAGGGTGGAGTAGCCCTTGGTGATGAGGCCGTTTTGGCCGTCGGAGCAGGCGACGGAGGTGAGGGGGAGGCCGGAGTTGTCGTAGTTGTTGTCGTAGGAGACTTGGGAGGGGAGGAGTTAGTATGGAGGGATAGGAGATGGGAGATGGGAGATGGAAGAGAGGACTTACGGGTGACGGCCAGGGCGCCGGTGACCATGGAGAGAATGGAGAACTTCATTTTGGTGGTGGGTGGTGATTAAAGAAGATTAAAGTATATACGAGTAATGGTGATTATAGATTAGAAAGTAAAGTAGTAGTAGAGAAGAAGAGCGAGTGACGTATAGAAGATGGTGGTGGTGGTGAAGAAGAGAAGAGAAGAAGACAATGTTATCTGGAGGATGATTCCCCTTTATATATACAATTTTCTTTAGTCTTTTTTGTTGTTTAATGTGACTATAGACTGAATATGTTGGCTTTGTTTCCACCAATGTAGCCATTTACGTCAGCCTCGATAATTCAAGTATTCTGCCTTTCTTACACGGGGGGGGGGTGTAAAGTTTCCTACAACTATACTTTCCGTGATGCACCCCCTCTAACACGAGCCATTACTAACTACTGACTACTACTACTATTGCTTACAGGCTTGGGTTAGGTAAGACAAGGCGCAGCAATAGAAGAAGAAGAAGAAGAAGAAAGAAACATGAGATTAGGCACCGTGAGCAATACACAGATACGAGCTTTTTCTGGGGTTCTGTTTTTTTTTTCTCTGCATGCCAAGACTTTGTTTTCTTTTCTTCTCTTTATTTTCTCTTTGGTAAGCTAGCTAGCCTTTCTAGTGGCCGTTTGGGGGCCTGTGAGTGCCGTGGAGAACCGCTACGTCAGTGAGAGAGAGAGAGAGGGGGGGTGGGTGGTCTGTCCGGTACGCTTTCAGAGGAAGGGTAGAGGCGGGAGGGGGCAAAGTAACAGACGGGTTTGTATTTTCACCACAAAGAAAGACCCTGGAATATTGTGACAGGGCATGGGGGGGGGTCTGGTTGCGGTCTAGTCTTGGGGCCTTTTGAAAGCCCGTTGGTAGGGGTGACATAGAAATTAGGTGATGTGAGGAGGTTTTTTTTGTTTGATATTCCGAGCTGGAGAGATAGTTTGGTTTGTTTGACGTGGTATTTGATTCTCGTACTTGGACCGGTGCGACGACGATGATGTGTTGTTGTTGTTTTTGGGGTCTTGTTCAACCATATAATGGACATGATTTTTACATAAACAAAAGGAATGTATATTGGTAAGCTGAGATCGTATCCTCGTCAGCAACCTTTTATATCACAGTATATAATCAGTATGATATTATTTGATAATGATAATACCTACCGTATGTTGGCCTTGATCTTTTGCTTTGGATTCTTGTAAACAAGTCTGGGATGTATCATTTATTATATCAGCCTTGATGTCTCTCTATACTTGCCTTGTTCTTGTCTCGTCTCGTCTCGTCTTCTTCATAATCATTCCCAACCAACAAACCAAGAGAAAAACAACCGTAAATCCCAAATTCCCAACCCAGAAAAGCCCAAAACAGGGGCCACTCACGACAAAGGAAGAGAGAGAAAAGTAACCCCCCCCCC
>MKGJ01000150.1:34741-48364 GCA_002018255.1 Bretziella fagacearum | reverse complement strand
GGGTTGGGGGTAGGGGGGGGGATGGAATACGGGGATGGCGATTGGAGTTGGGCTTAGTGGTTTAGTGGGTGGATGGGCTGGAAATATACCGAACCGAGTGTCCTGAGGCAAACCGTTCGTTGATGATGGGTTGGTTGGTCTTGGCCGGGAGAACGACCAGATGTAGACTACATGCCCGAGACTCCGAGGATATTTGTGCACTTACATATTGCCCATCTGCAAGTACCTATGTCCATGTTCATGTAGAGAAAATTCTGTACGCTTATTGCTCCTATCCTTCACCGACAAGTCGGCCCATGTCGGCTAAATCATATCGACTTCGACTTGACACCGGTTATTTGAGAGACGAACCCAGCCCAAACCCAACCCCCAAATCATAGTTCAAGCTTCCCATGGGACTAATCAGTTGATCCCACCCAATACCCTATAGCATAAAGATGACACTTTCCTTTAACAGGTAATCGATTAACAACACCACATGCCCTTGAAGGCCATCTATCTGCATAACAATATCATCAGGCTCTTCGCGCTGCGGAGCAGAACAACTAGTGACAAAAACATGCAGTCAACCTACCCAAAATAAGCCCGGTGTTTCTATATTCCTCTGTAACTCACCCACTACTCTTCTCATGTTTCCTAGGCGAGTCTCCATTGTCAATCAAACATGTGCACAGAATACGAACAATACCCCCTTGTTTGATGTTTGCTTTATACGACTTTTGAGGCGGACAAGGGTTGTAGAGTTTTCAACCCCTTCTTGATTGATACACTTTTTCCGTGATCATCACCATTTAAAACGCTCATTTTATCCGCACTTTTTAGTTAGCTGTCAAAGGCATGGCGGCGAGGGGGAATCTCTTTGGGACATTGTACATGGGATATATATCCTAAAACATATACCCCGTGACATTACCACTGCCCTTTCCATTCAATATTAGACAGCCTCATATTCCAACTCGCTCTCCCTTTGTACAAAGCCACAAGGCGAAAATATCCTTAGCCCTGACATCTTTCCCTTCCTCCGAGTCTCACCGGCACTGTTTAGACCTCCTTCTCTCCGGGGTTCCACTCCTTACGCCTTGACTTTTCCCTTCCGTTGACACCGTCTCCCCAATAAGAACCAAGAAACTCCTCTCAAAGAAACTACTTGCGTAGGGGTATAAATAAAAGCTGCAGACGACACCTCACGTTCCACCGTCCCTTGCAGTGATGGCATCCCCATTGATTATTGTTTTTCGAGCAAAGTCTGCCTTCTATGGGTGGGAGGGTGGAAGCTATTGGAAATGGCGCTGGCGCCACGGAACGCCATGCCTTGAATGATGAAGGGGGGAAGAGGGAAGGGGAGAGAGGGGGGGATATCCACCAAAATAGAAACCTGAGCAACCACAAATATTAATCCACCCAACCAAGACCAAGGCAATATATATCTCTGCTTTTTGCTTGGTCATCTCACGCTACACAATAACCATACCTTTTTGCTCTGCAGATCTCTGACCCCGCTTCAACTGCTCTTGAACAACACACACCACCTCTAAAACAAATACGGTCCCATTCATCCGTCGCGCTACTGATCACCAGAGCTAAATCCACTAACTGAAGGACCCGGATCTTCGGGTTTACCATCAACTCTCGTGGTTTGATTCCATCGAGGGAATCCTCCGTGGGGGGAGGGGGGATATCGGCCGGGCCAAAGGGAGATAATTGCATCATGCGAATATATGGAGACCTCCAAAGAAGTTGTGTTTACAAAAAAAAAAAAAAAACACTCACTAGCGTAATTGGTGTAGTGGTAACATTAATCGTTGCCATCTGGTAATGATTCGATTAGCCCTGGGTTCGATTCCCAGATTACGCAGTTTTTTTTAATTTTCACTCTGCCTAATCATGAGACTGCCGGTATAAGATATAACCACTCAGCTACCATAAAATAGCTAAAATAATGGTAGATTGTATTGAATCTTGGTGTTATGTATATCCTTTCCCGATGACTGCTACACCCGCCCATCTCACCCCGCTATCAATGCGCCTTGAACCAAGCAACCATCTGCTCATAAGCCACCACTTGTGCGTCCTTGATGTTATGTTGCGGATAATCTCCCACAACAGCAAAGCCTATCCCCCCAAAAAGAATGTTAGTATCTTGTCATCATCCTCCAGTTACATCATAAAACACATCCAAGTACTTACCGTGCGGTACTCCCGGATAAACCTTCACCTCATGCTCTAGAGCCTCCTTCTCCATCGTGTCCTCCCCAAACACCCGTAGCTCATCCGGAAATAACGGATCATTCTCAACACAAACCATACTAATCGGCGCCTTCAACCCCACAAAATCCATCTGCGCTACCGACGTCGGATGCGCCAAAACACCCGCCTTAATCAACGGCCCTTTCCGCACCACCCCCTCCTTCTCATCCGCCAACCCCGCGGCCTGCTGCCGCCTCTCCTGTGCCAACAACAGCACATACCGCCCCCCAAAACAATACCCCACCGCATGAATCCCCTTCCCAAACTCGAGCGCATCCGCAAACTTCTCCTTCATCCCATCAATCACCTGATACAGCAACGGCATGACCTTTTCCTGCGTATGCCGTGCCAACCACATGTCAATCATAAAACTCTTCGCCGTCTCGGCGGCCCGGAGCTTGAAGATGTCGAGGAGGGAGGTGGAGGTGGTGTCGATTTCGTCTTCGAGGCCAACGGTGTTGGGGGCGGGGTCACCTGTGAAGAGATCGGGCATGACGACGACGAAGCCTTCGGAGGCGAACTTGTCGCATTGGATTTGGTTGTTGGTGGAGTGGAGGCCGGTACCGCCGGTGAGGAGGAGGAGGAGGCGGGCGGTGGTGTGGGGGTAGTCGACGGGTTTGGAGATGTAACACTGTAAAGGAGAAATGCGAGTGGTGGTGGAGGTTAGAAATGGGTGTTTGAGGAGAGGACGGACGAGGGGGAGAGCTGACTAGTGCCAGCAGTCGAAACGTTCAATGCAGGATCTTGTTATTACCTCTACATCATTGATTTTGACGATTTCACCAGTCGATGACTTTCCATTAGCTGACAGATGGTGTTAGTAAAGTTGAAGGACTATACTATATTGATGAACATATCATGAACATACGAGTTGGACGATCGCTGGTGCAGCAATCGCTCATGGCGAGAGTAGGACCCTCAAGCGGGCTGCTGACCGGCGAGACGTCATATTGAGCGTCGCTCTCGGGAGCTCTAGTGGCGTTGTCGGCGTCGGACATGATGTGAGTGTGCGGGATGCGGGTTAAGATGAGGGAGGATTAGAACATGAAGCTATTGGTGGGGAACGTTAATGTAGCGATGAAATGCAGTATACGATAAATTCAATTAATTTTATTAAAAAAAAAAAGGTGGCGATGTTGTTATGGTTTTGCTTCTGGGCTTAATGACGAAATTTATTGAGTTGATTTTTTCCATGCAATTGTGTCAAAAGGTTGGCGCAGTTCACCGGTGTACCTATAGCAAGGCGAAACAAGCTCTTGGTGATGGGGGTTGGCTTTACGAGTTGACTATGGTATAGGTACTTACTACCCTACCATATTAAGGCGGGTGTTGCTGGTATCGATACGTGGACCTGCCGCATACTCGCATTCAATAAACCATTATCATCAGATGACGACTGCATTTAAAAGAACCTGATATATTGGCAAACATAGCTCAGATTCTGGAATTACAACAACAAGTATCACCTTAATGATTCTCGACAAGCCCCATTGTAGCTAACAGAAATTGCACATTGGTGGGCTTGTATAGGCAGCACTCACGTGACCACCGGCAGACCCCCAACAGGCTCTAGAACCCCGCCAATCAACGCCAAAACGCGCCACGACGCGCCTTCCCCAGTCACTAAAGTGGCGGCGGGTCCAAAAGAAATCCAAAAGCTTTCAAGGAAAGCACCTATACATTGAGTTTGTTACTATTGATTCCCCAGGTTATAAACTGTTGCCTGAACTATCTACATTGTTTTCGGCCATTGTGTCTCCTCTAATACTCCTTTCTGCCTTAAAAAAATTACTGCTTGTACACGATTGCTACAGTAATTTCTTCTTGTTCCCCTATTGATTTCTAGAGACACCAATTTAATCTTCAAAATGGATGCTGCCAGCGCTCTTTCGGCGGGCGCTCTTAGGTATGCACCCTCATGATAATACCCCTCCATATTGTCACATAAATACCTTGTTATACTGACAACCCCTCGACCCACAGCCTCATCTTCACTGATCGCGATTCCGTGACTGAGACTTTTGGTGACCCCGTTTTCCAATGTCTCCAGGTCCGCCCCATGAATAAGGACAGCAATGGAACCAACGATAGATACCGCCTTGTGCTCAGCGACTCAATTCATTACGTTCAGTGTGTCATGGGCGTGCAGATGAACCATGTTGTCCGAGATGGGAAGCTCCAGATCAACTCTCTCGTGCGCCTCAAGACTTACAATCCCTCCGGAGTGGGAGCCAAGAAGTATGGACCCCCCACCCTTAAAGTCTCACCACCAATGGTTTCTGGCGCCCAATAGCTAACTAAAAACTCTCGTTTAGCATTCTGATTGTTGTTGACCTGGATGTTTTGGAAGAATACCAAGTGAACGAAAAGATTGGCAAGCCCTCTGTCCTCGAAATTGGCCCCGACAACAATGCCGCCGCCGCCGCCGCCGCCGGCGTTGCCCACCAGAATGCCCCCGCCCCAATTGCCCCCACCAACTTCTACGGTGCCAAGACTGAAGAACAAAAACCTCGCTTCACTGCTCAGCGCCAATCCAACTATACCTCCGGCGGCGGCGGCGGCGGTGGTGGCAGCAGTAGTACCAAGAACGGCAATGCAATCTCCAAGATCGAATCACTCTCCCCCTACAACCACAAGTGGACCATCAAGGCCCGTGTGTCATTCAAATCTGACATCAAGACGTGGCACAAGGCTACTGGTGAGGGTAAGCTCTTTAGCGTCAACCTGCTAGACGAGACGGGTGAGATCAAGGCGACTTGCTTCAACGAGCTTGTTGATCAGTACTACGATGTTCTGGAACAGGGCTCTGTTTACTACATTACCACGCCGTGCCGTGTCAACATGGCCAAGAAGCAATTCAGCAACCTCCCCCATGAGTATGAGCTTGCCTTTGAGCGTGACACTGTCATTGAAAAGTCCGAGGACCAAGAGAGTGTACCACAGGTCATCTACAACTTCCACACCCTACAAGACCTACAGAATATTGAAAAAGAGACCGTCATTGACGTCATCGGTGTAATCAAGGAGATTGGTGACATTGCTTCCCTGACGTCCAAGAGCACCGGCAAGCCGTACGAAAAGCGCGACGTGACCATTGTCGATGATACTCACTACTCCGTCCGTGTCACCGTGTGGGGCAAGACTGCCACCAGCTTTGATGGCCAACCCGAACAGGTCGTCGCCTTCAAGGGCGTCAAGGTCTCTGACTTTGGCGGCAAGTCTCTATCCCTCCTCAACTCTGGCGCCATCACCCTCGATCCTGACCATGAAAACGCTCACCGTCTGAAGGGCTGGTACGACTCACAGGGTCGCACCGACCAGTTCAACACCCACAACAACATGGCCAGCCTGGGAGCTGCCGCCGGCCGGCCCCAAGTCTTCAAGTTGATTGGAGACGTCAAGAGTCAGAATGTCGGCATGGAGCAGGAGGAGTACTTTAGTGTCAAGGGCACCGTTGTCTTTATCCGCCAGGAGAACTTTGCATACCCCGCGTGTCCTACAGAGCGGTGTAACAAAAAGGTTATCCAGGATGGTGATGGTTGGCGCTGCGAGAAATGCAACCTGACTCATGAACGTCCGCAGTATCGTTACATCATGAGTGTCAACGTGTGCGATCACACGGGCCAGCTGTGGCTGAGCTGCTTCGACGAGGTGGGCCGTGTAGTTATGGGGATGTCGGGTGATGATTTGATGCAGATGCGGGAGGAACAGGGGGATATTGGGTCGGCGCCGGTGTTTGAGAATGCGGCGTGTCGGACCTATACGTTTCGGGTGCGGGCGAAGATGGATACGTACCAGGATCAGCAGAGGATTAGATACCAGGCTGTGGGGGCTTCGCCGTTAGATCTCAAGGTGGAGGGTGATAAGTTGGCGACTATGATTAAGGTGTTGAGTGTGTAGAGTGGATTGCAAGGAGTAACGGGGTTGATGAAGAATGTTTGAGTCGTCTATTTATGTGATGATAGATGGCTTGAGTGATGGGTTTCTAGGTTTTTATTTTTATTGTTTTGTTGAATGTTTTTTTTTCGCTAAAATGGATCTGGAAAAATAAATCACGATATCCAGCATGAACAAAACTGTATTGGCATTTATTGAGTGACAGTTCTCAACACCAACAAGAGGACACCAACTCTTCATATCTTGATGTCCACCATTTCTTCTCATCCTAAACTAAACCCCTCTCTACCCCTCCATCAAATCCTCCTCATCCACCGCAACCTGGAACGCCGAAACCGCCGGCTTTTCTACACTGGCCCCCGCTTCCTTCATGTTCTTATTAACTTCCATTGCCTTCATCTGGAAAACCAACTGGGGATGAATAAGCCCCAGCGATTGAACATCACGGGCGATCTTTTCAAGTTGTAGGACATTGGTCGTCATGGTTTCTAGTTCCTGCTGGAGAATTTCTGGCGTCTTGGAGCTTGCGGGGCTTCGGAAGATGATGTGGGCGGGGATGGAGTCGTGGGCGGGGACAATGTTGCCGTGGATGAGGTGGTCGGCTAACATTTCGGTGAGGATGTCGGTGATTTGGGTGATGTCGGGGGTGTTGTTTGTGCCCATGATGCTGTCCAGGTATTCGTGGACTTCCTCGAGGGTCACCTTGGAGTAGATTGTAGGTAGCTTGCACAGTTGCCACTTGATGAAGAATGGTTCGAGTTCCGTAATGAGACTTTGTGTGTTGTCCGTCACCCAGACATTAGCGTTGGCCTGAATGACCTCTTGGAGTTCCGCGAGGCTTGACTGGAATGCAGTGGCGAGATCACCGTACGATGCCGTGAGCGCGGTATAACTCTTACGCATACCATTTGTAGATGGCTGCGGCACCATAGATGAGGATCCACCGTTGCTGATAAGGGAGACTATTACCCAGCGCTTGTATGCTTCAAGGGCAATCTTGCTGGCTCTGAGCAGATCCCGGAGCGGGTAGGTCGCCGCGCGAGAAAAGGCTTCGCGGGCGGCAGACCACATGCGATGCCGGCAAAAGATGAGGCCACAGGTCAATTCGTATTCCATGATATCGCTAGGTTGAAGCTTGGCTCCAAAGCCAAGCTGGAAGGTCATATACTCTGGGGGTGATAATAGGCGAGAGCAGATTTGCTTGGCGGCTGGGAAGGGAGCACCGGGGAAGAAGATGGCGGTCTTGGAGATGAGCGGGAGGATGGCATCGGTGACGGATGCTTGATAGGCGATTGAGGTTGCTCTTATTCTGCGGGAGGAGAGGAAGGTGCCGTCGGGGTCGATGCGGAGAAGGGCGACTGATGCGGCCTGTACGGCGATGGAGGGCTGTAATGGAGAGTCGCATGTTAGCGTTGAGAAATGCGCCATTGGGACGAGGGGACTGAGGGAGCATACAGAGTATAATTGGAGGTTCAAGATGGTGTCGAGAATGTTGGAGAACTGAGGCCCAATGTATCTAACTTGTATTGGGTCAAAGAGGGCAAAAAATCTGAGGATGTCATCATCAATAACACTGTGGGCTTCGGCTTTGTGTTCCCGCAACACGGCATCAAGAACGATACCAAAGGAAGCAGAATGAACGGCGGGATCTAAAGTCTATGGCCAATAAAGAAATCAATGTGGTCAGTGGTGAGCAATGCCTCAGCTTGGTAATGTAGGCTTGCCAATCAAATTTGAGTCCAAAGTTGTATAGCTGCACGCTAGGCGCATTTCGATGACGTCGGTGATGCTTGGGCCTTGTCTAGATGGAGGGGCATGTAGTTTGACATACATCGAGCAAGGAACGGGCACTGGTTAATGATCCCACTTCTTCTTTGATAGAAGCGTCTGTGATGACAGCTACATGGTTCTTGATAGCGCAGTCATACTTGGCATCGCTTGCGTCTTCAAAGTCAACAGGATTAAAGCCTTGGAGCTTTGCTAGGAGCTCATCCATGACGATGATGATGGCGGGGTAGTCGACAGCGCTGGTACTTGGTATGATGGTCGGAGTTTTGGGGATATTTGATATCAATTGTTGGGGAATGAAAGCAATGGAAATTGAGATTAAAGAAACCCATATATGAATGCGCGGATAGGTAAAAACTAATACGATTGAGTGGGGCGAGTTAGCATGTGGTCGCAATAGTAGTCGAAATGAAGATGGATATCCTAGCTCAGGGTTGCCATAGAGTATGGGTTAGCTATTGATGACACCGGTATTTAGCCGCCTTGCCATTAAAATTCTGTGAAATGTAGGGTTAAAGAAACCCTAGATTATCTCTCGGAGTATTCTCACTATGAATTTTATGCATCAACCGAAATTCATCGAGAGTAGAAATTTATCATATTACACGAGCGACTTTCTCACGCCTGATGTTTTCTGCACAGCCAACCCAAATGGCCAAAAACCAAGCATTCTGTACCATGAAAAAACAAGTTTAGCCTACCCCAGAATCTAATCCGAATTGAACAGAAACGAAACCGGAACCAAAAAAATCGATAACCAGGATTTCAACAATACAACAACAACTAACCAACCAACCAACCCACGAAGACATGGAGTAAAATGACAAAAAAAAACCAGAAAAAAGCACTATAATAAGCCGTATGGGATGAAAACAAACTGAAAAGAAAACAGGAATAAATGAAACAACCGACGCCACAAAAGCTTCCGACGCCAACATGACGACCTTTTCATCTGCCACTCGCGAGTTTCATCAATCGATGTCTGGCTTGCCGTTTTGTCGGCTGCGTGTTACACAAGCACGAGCAAAAGGACTACTGAAGACGTAGATCTTCAAAAAACAACAAAGACAAAAAAAGATGAGCAGATGAAATGACCAAGAAGGAGATATATATAAATAAAAAAAATTGCAAACTACATAAGCGAATAACGAACAAACATAGCAAGAACTGAGGCCTGCGAGAAAGAGGCGACTCATGTCTCGAGGAATCATGTTACCTCCACCAAGAAAGAAATGAGAAAAAGAGATAAGACAAGGACCAAGATATGCTGAGCCAACATAACGAAAAAAAAAAAAAAGGTATCAATGGAATAGTTGGATATAAAACTTGAGTATAAAAACAATCAGTTAAACAAGACCATAAAATGAAATAATAAAAAAGCACACAAAACCAAATGAAACGAAACGAAAAGACAAGGGAAAAAAAAAATGCACAGGAGAAAAACAAAAACGATAACGAACAAAAAACCTCCCCTCCCAAGACAGACACCCAAGCACCAACCGGCACGACGTCTAGGCGTCGTTCTGGGTTTTTGCCGGGGGCGCAATAGGTCCCCAAACGCAAGAACTACCGGCAACACTGGGGGTTCCACTCCGCGGCTGGTAGAAAGACGCCACAGCCGAACGAGGCTGAGTGCGGGCCATCATGGCGTTGACATCCGTCTTCAACCCAGGATATCTCTTCCCAGCAGCAGAGGAAGAAGAAGAACCACGCGGCTCGCCACCTGAGACGAGACTTACGCCACCGCTAGATCCCACAGTGGCTGACCCACTGGCTTTGGAGGGCCGGCAGGTCGCGGCAGTGCCGTTGGAAAAACCACTGGAGCCACTGCTCTGGCTGCCGGGAGTGGATGACCGCCACATCACCTTCGTGTAGGCGGGCGAAGTGTGGCGGTCGCCGGTGCCTGAAGCAGCGACGCGGGAGACCACGGACGAAGAGGGAACAGACGACGATGCAGCCTCAGAGACCGCAGCCGTGGAGCTAGCCGACTCAGAGTCGGGACCAGAGGTAACTTGGCGCAGGCGCTGGAGCTCAGCCTGCGAGCGCTTCCACCAGATTGGGAGGCCGTGGAAAAGGCCCAAGGAGTTCTGAGTCTCCTTGTCCATGGGCATCTCGTGCTTGAACTTGCACCCTTGCTGGGTGAAAGCGCAGACGCCTTCATGGACCCACTTGTCACAGTAGATCTTCGGCCGCTTATGGCTCGAAGAATGCTGCTGCTTGGTAGGGGGATCAGCCTATTGATGAAGATGTTAGTGTTGACCGTAAAAATTCTTAGGGTGAAATAGAAGAGAAAACTTACCAAGGTTACCGTCTGGTCCATAGACGGGCAGCCAGGAGGAGGGCTTCCACCAAGGGTGGGGAGAACGAGGAGACCAAGGCTGAAGTCCACTTGGGACGGCACATCCTTCATCGGCGGGAGCATATCCGCCGGGATCAACCGCGTGAACTTGCCGTTCCCGCGGTCGAGGCAGTAACTGTACGCCTTATTGATGTCAGCTTGCGAGAAAGCCAGCACCGGAGCCTGCTGGGACTCCTTATCCTGCTCCCGCTCCCGCTCCTGCTTCTGCTGATTGAAAACAAGAGCGGTCTGGCGGTTCAGCTGCATTTGCTGCAGCTGCAGCTGCATCTGTTGGAGCTGTTGGGCACCCATCGTGGTGTTCATTGAGTGAACTCCAGAAAAAGTGGAGACAGAGCCAAAACCAGGAGCCGAGGAGTTGCCGCAACTAGCAGGGACGAAGGGAGGACCCAGGGAAAACGCGGATTCCGCCATCGACCAAGGGGTGGAAGACGGAGGAGCAGCGGCGGCACCAGGCGCAGAGGAAAAGCCCATCCCAGAGCCAGCGACAGAAGAGAAGGCAGACATAGCACCAGTTTGATGGTGCTGAGCCGGCTTCGCCTGCTGCTGGGCAGCAGCCTGCATGTTGGAACGCGGCGGCTGCTGGTAGGAGGCAAAGGGCGGGAGAGGACTGTGGTCGTTCTTTCCGAGACTTGGGAAGAAAGGAGCGGAGGAAACACCAGACTGGGCGAACTGACCGGGCGCAGCAGATATGCCTTGTCTCGACATATGCTGGAAGGACTGGAACTGGTTCTGAATTACCTCAGTGTTCGCGGCAGGTCTGGGGAAAGAAGAGGGCAGGTTCTGATGATAGGGGAAAGAACCATCCGGGTAAATAGCTAATGTAGTGACGAAAATGTTAGTTGTGGACAAAGAAGATCGGACGAGGAAACTTTTAAACTTACCATCTGAAGGATGCTGGATTCCAGAGTTGATCCGCAGGTGCTGGGCACCTCTCTGGACAGCCGCGAAGTAGTCGTGCGACTGAGACGCTGACTGGAAAGCGTGGTGGGGGCCTCCAGTCGGTTGAGGGCCCTGGGCCTGGTATTGTTGCATGTACTGCAGCGCAGCAGACTGGTCCGGGGCAGCGTGAGCCTGCACTTGACTCTGGACGGAGCTCTGAGCGACATTGCGTCCCAGAGTGACCGTAGTGTCGGTGTCGGCAGCCGATTGCAGTTGCAACTGCGCCTGGCTTTGGCAGCGCTGGAGCTGCAAGTGCTGGTAGGCAACTTGCTGGCTACCGGCGGAGGGTTGAGAGAACGCCGGGTTCTGCTCAAATCCCTGGCCAAAACCCAGAGAGTGGGGAACAACACGGTTGTCAGACAGGACAAGTTTGCCCGCATCCGCGTTGATCTGAGCCAAACTGTCAAACCCCTGAGTGGGGGGAGTAGTTCTCTCGTGGGGAGAGAAGGGGGCAGGAGAGCCACTTCCACGGGAAGAGGCATGGCCAAAGGTGAGGCCGGGAGGGGGGGAACTCATCTTGCCGATCAAGATAAACGGCGAAAAGAAGAAAACGAAAGAGATGAAGCTCCAGGGTCTCTATTGAGAATCCTTGAAGCAGACGAACGAGTTGGAGAAACTGGAAACTTTGGCAGGACAGAGATATAGCAAACCTATAAGACCGTTGTCGTCAAGTAAAAAGGATGAGAAAAAAAAAGAAGAGAAGAAAAGTGAAAGAAAGAAAAAAGATGGAAGAGGCAATGAAGATATAACACTTCAAAGAACACAGGCAAAGAAAAACAAAGGCAGAAAGACTAAAAACTTGAAGGCAGAAAACTTTTGTGATAACTTTGGTGTTCAGGAAGAAGTGTGAGAAAGAAGAGAAGAAAGGGAAAAAAGTTGATCGAGAAAGTGGGCGGGTGCCTTTTGATTTAATTTGAAGAAAATTCTGCCAGCTGAGGGGCAGTCAACAATGGGAAGGTGGCAGAATTCAGTTGGGGATGAGAAAGGGATGTTGCAAACGAAGCTATTTCCCTATTGCGTAGTCGTGATGCTGTCTTTAGTATAGTACTAATGTTGTTGGGGTTCGTGCGGTATACTTTTAGCGGGCGCGCTGTATATAACAGAAGGCTTTCAGTGATGTAAACAGGTCAAGTCTTGGGAACTCTGGACTGGCAGAATTTCTGTTGGGATGCGTAGATGAGATGAAGAAAGGAAAGAACAACTTGGAATAGCTTAGAACTGTGGAAGTGAGGGGCGAGTGACTGTGGCAGAATAGAAGTTGGCATAGGTAGTTGGTGATGGCGTTACTGAACGGTAGTGAATGTCACGACCAGCGTTGATAAAAAGCGGCACACAGAAACTTGATACGTTGGAAAAGTCCAAAAGAGATGGTGAGAAAAAGATTGATGAAAGAATGAATGTAAATGCGAGCGCGGAAGGGTATATATGTGAAATCAGCAAAAGGGAAGAGAACGATGCGGCATCTGGGTTTGAGATGGTTTTACAGACGGTGCAGACAAACAGAATGCAGAAGGCTTCTGGAAGACATGGATATATGTGACAGAGGTACTTTTGGACTGCTTATAAGGAAACGTGAATGGGGAGACAAGAAGAGCGGAAGTTTATGTGCATGTGTAGGCGTGTGTGTACGTGATAACAGAGCACAAAAGAAACGTCACGAAGCGCGGATAAAAGCCGGGACGCACGATGACGCCGATGAAGGGAGAGGGGATGGGGGATCTTGGTGGTGGTGGTGGTGGTGGTAGTGGTAGTGTCAGTCCGTCTGGTTTACACGCGTACCCAAGGCTTGGTGTCTTAACATTCTTAGAGGAAAGTAGATGAGAACGGGCGATACAATAGAAGACAAGAGGTTCGTAAAAGACCAATTGTATCTGCCAGACAATGACCAGCAGATACACCACGCGTAGAGACAGAGACATAATAGAGCTCAGCGAGCCACAAAGCTAAGACAATGAACTAGAGATGCTGGCATTGACAGCGACACACACATGCACAGAGAGAAAAGAGACGGAGGACAGACAGACAGCATAGAAGCCACAAAGAACCCAAAGAATAAACACCACATCGTAAACTCCGCTCCATCCCATTGATCACACCCCTTATGATCTCGGCAACCTGAAGCTCTACAAAACGTCCCGTATCTCCCCATGCCTCTCCTCAAACGACCCAAACGACCACAAGCTGCGGCAACCCGCATTATGAAAGGCTCGTCCTGGTTAAATCACAATGCGTGCACCCAGTTCCCGTCGAAATAGAAACAGCCGTGATGCGAAGATTGTCGGGCGGGAAGCTCCAGCCTGCCAGACAAAAGAGACCTGGAGTGACTGAAAAAGATCTGATTCTAATCAAGACGGCAAACGGGTGTTTTGGAAACTTTTTTTTTTTTTTTTTTT
>MKGJ01000150.1:0-34733 GCA_002018255.1 Bretziella fagacearum | reverse complement strand
GGGGGGGGGGGGCGGCGTGGCGAGACAGGCCAGATGGAGTAGCATGCGGCGTTCTTTGCTGGCTCCTTGGGAAATGGGCGTTGTATGTACGATATCAGGCTTGCATTAAGCCATGCCCCCTGGAAATATTGGCAACAAGAATCAAGATATTATGTGAATCTCACAACAATCAACAATCGATTCAAACGGAAGGGTTAACTTGTGTTTGTGCATATCATTGATAACCCTGGTATCATATGAGAGCATTGATTTATCCAATAACCGGGACTTTCACCATTAATACGCATTATTCTTTCAGTTGTCACCCAGTATGCTTTGGCTTTCATCCAAATCTTTTTAATTTTACTCTTCATTACGTCCATCGGCAGCTTGCATTGTGCGCTTGTACAGTCCACGTGACAGCCAAGACGCCCAGCACCCTGTTCTGTCTACTTTAGGTTGTTGTGTAACCTAAATTGAACCAGGGGCCACCACTATCTCCAACTAAGTAACAAAACACTACCCATATAGCATATAAAATAGGGGAATTTTTTGTAAACACAAAGAGAAAAAAAAGAAAAGAAAAGAAAAGAAGCAAGGTACCCGTCCCTTCCTGTCAAATTCCGCAGTTTATCGTGTACCGATATCTTCCCGCCCTGTCAAAGTCGCATAGATGGCGCACCCTTAATCTCCTGCAATCTGCCCCAGAGGAACTTGGTCATTTACACGGCCTGTGGTGACCTCTTCCTTGTAAGCACAAGTGTACTGCGGCGTCTTTAAGCTTTTTTTTTTCTTTTTGAGGAGAAGCAGCGCGGAAATGTCAGGTACAGTACATGCAGACTGCCCACAAAAAATATAGCACGAAAACAGAAAAGGGTAATCTCTGTGCTGGGTATGGCAAGAGCCGGCGATAGATGCATAGTTGAAAATGAGAGGAAAGTGCTTGCGTGCGTCTCCCCACCAACAATGACCCACTCGCTAGAGGAAGTTTGCCATGTAAATTGTATGTACCTTTTGGTAGGCTTTTGTGCTGATAAGTACTTGGTAAACAAGGCAAAAAGTACAATGGAGTTTGTCTCTAGCAGGGCACCCTCTGTTTGCAAAAGGCCAGGCCATATCTGCTACCAGGGCAGTTGCCCAGGCGGCTTGCGGCACAGGACAAACAGCAGCGATGGCACTTGGGCGAGATTTCTGACCGCTTCTGGGGAGCTTCTATTGCATGGACAATGAGGTGTTGATAGATTGGTGGGCGATTGACGGTGAGTTGTGTGTGATTTTGGAGTTTGTACCTGCAGGTCGGAGTCACAGATGCGTGATGTACTTTAGGGGTGTCAGGGGCTTGAGAAGATGCAAGATGACGTTATGAGAAGACGAGAGCAGGAACGGCCGTGAGACTTGTCCATGTGACTGGTTCTTTCTTGTAAAAGTCGACCGGGGTAGCCTTCACCCGTCCAGACCCCCCCGACAGCAACGTGGAATTTAGCACATTACCCACTATCACCCATCTCCCCTTCCCTCTAACGGTATTTCCCAAGGCCTATATTCCACTCTTCTTCGTCATTTTGCTCCACTCCGTTGTCCCTTCCTCCACCGTTACCTCCAATGCAACCCTATTCCCAACAGCCATCACGCGACCCCCTTCACCGCCCTCAGCTGGCTCCACTCGCCAACTATAAAAGGTAACGACATACGCATTTCTGGCTAAGCTGTTACCTGAAGATGAAAAGAAAAAAGCAGAAGGCTGGGCCGGGCAGTGAGAGACGAGGAAGGCACTTGCGTGGTGGAGTGCGCGTGATGGGAGGAGAGGGCGATGAGGAAGGTGCGGTTGGATGAATGAGTGATTGTCATTGGTGGATTGGAAGGCGGTGAGTGAGGATGGTGAAAAATGAACGAGAGACGGAGAGGACAAGAGAGGAGGGGATGGGAGATGACGTGGACTGGAGGCGTTACTGGGAAGACGAGGCTGAGGAGTGCAAGACGATTGATGAGTGAGTTAGAATTGAATGGACGTTGAGGCAGGGCTGAGAGCGAGAAGAAGCGATCAAGATTGATGACTCGAAACGATTGAGACGATGGCGTAGACAGGCAAGGTCGAGGGGTTAATAGCCGTTGACGAGTGACTCTTACTAAGAACATCAAGAATGAACACGCGGAAACACGTGGAAACGAGGACTGAGACGAGTCATTTGAGAATCTCACGATAGTTAGAAAATATAATAATTGTTACAAATAGTAATATCTAAACCCAAAGTTGCTCTAGATTAGAACATCAATATTACCCAAAGATCCCAGACGCCCCCCCTCTATGTTACCCTACTCTAAAAAAAATAAAAAATAAACTCACAATCCCCCATCTACGGGGCCCCTCGGGTATACCGTAATCGTCTTCCCCTGCCTCTGTGCCTCCTTCGCCTGCTGCAACAAATTATCCAAAAAATGCACGCTCTTCTGATGAATCTTTGCCGGCAACCCCAATCGATTCAAAGAATCCATCGCCACCCTAATCATGGCCACCGTCGGCACAACCGCCTTCTGCAACTCATGAGACTCCGGCGGCGGCACCTGTACCTTTAGACCTTTAACCTTGAAAATCCCGGGTAGCAACATCCGGAGCTCTCTTATCTGGTTTGCTGCAGGGGATGTCCTAGATGGTGATGGAGCGGTGGTGGATGATGACGCCCGAGCGGGGGTTGAGATAGTGGCCGGTTGACACTGGTGCTCTGGGGTGGCGGCTGGGGTCTGTCGGTGGGTGTTTCCGGCTTCCTGTTGGGAATGGGCTTCATTAAGTTGCTTGAATCTAGCCTGTAGCCGTTGGGATTCAAGAAAGTGGGTGTGTTCTTGTTCGCGCTGCCATTGTTCCTGCTGAAGTTGTTGACTTTGTTTGATTTCTCGCTGTTGTTGAAGTTCCAACTCCCGCTGCAGAACAATCTGCTGATACTGATACTGCTGCTGTTGCTGCTGCTGTTGAGACATTACTTGTCCATGTTGCATATTTGGCATGATTGGCACGGGGATAGTATGCGAGTGATGCGCGAGGTACTGAGTATTCTGCATGCCTTCTGCCCAAGGTCCCTGTAAATGATTCGGCGCCCCTTGATTCGACGTCAACATATGCGAAGGTGGTAGAATTGGAGGATGAGACATGTGCAATTGCATCTGCGAAGTCATCACAGGTATTGGTAATATCCGAGCACGATTAGGGATCGCTTGAGCATGCAGATATTGAAGGACTGATTGAGGCTGAGAAGGCGGAGGCTGATGCAATGGAAGCGACATTTGCGGAGCGGCAAAGTTCTGAACTTGACCAGTCGGAGGAGCGAGGCTCATCATGGCAGTAGCTGGTACCGGCACCGCACTAACCATTAGAGTCGGCGTATTCGATGTAGCAGGCGCCTGGCTCTTGGATTTTCTTGCTCGGGGGTTCTTTTTGGTTTCCAAGACAACCGGAGGAGGAACGGGCGTGACATTTCGTGATGGCGTCGAGCTTGGAGTTGATCCTGATTTAGTTTTGTTAGCAAGGCCACGAGACTTTGGTCGTTTTTCTATAAAAAGTCACATATTAGTAAGCAACCGATCATCAAGTGATGAATCCTTAGCAGCAGTTTTGGTTGAGACGTACCCTTGGGAGACATAAAGTCTAAATCAACTTCACCATATTCCATTGCTTCGTCCTCTGGCTCATCATCCTTTTCATCTCCCGAGCCATCCAAACTCTTAGAGTCTAGATCTGCCTCTTCCTCACTCTGATCAGAATCCTTGAGGAAATCTCCGTGTTTGTTAGTCCGGTAATTGACCGCTCTCCGAGTACGCCCTCCACGTCCGAGAATCTCCTTCTTGGCTTCCAATTCCTGCGCCGCCTCCTTCTCACGCTGTGCCAAGATACTTTCCCAAACACTCGACGTCGCCGCCTCCTTTGCCTCCTCACAAGTAGTACCAAACGAGTCTTTGACAGTCCCACCGTCATCATTTGACCAGACCTTGCCGTAGGTGAATTCGGCCTCGGGATTAGTTTCCTGATCGGCCTTGGTGAAAGAACGGTCAAGGAGTTTCTCAATGGCAGCGGCATCGTAACGAATTCTTTCACGGTCGTCATCTTGGAACAAGGCTTCGGCACCGTGCTTGAGAATATCCTCAAGATCATTACCAGCTTCGGCACTAGCTCCCATGCGTTCAATCAGAGCATGATCCAAAGCCATCTTCTTCTTGCCCATTTGCATAATCTTTTCCTCGACCGAATCCTTGGTCATGAGTTGCAGACACAGCACCTTTTCACGTTGACCAATACGATGAGCACGTGACAAAGCCTGGAGGTCTTGATGAGGATTGAAATCAGGATCAAGAATGATGACCGTGTCAGCCGTAGCCAAGTTGATACCAACACCACCGGCTCGAGTAGTAAGCAAGAAGGCAAAAAGGGTTGAGTCGGGTTCATTGAAGCGATCAATACGCTTCTGTCTCTCCAGTGACCTAATGGAACCATCTAGACGTGCTGACTCGACGCCCATGCCATTGAGAAAGTCTTCGAGGATATCCAGCTGTCCCAAGAACTGACTAAAAATAAGTACACGATGTCCCTGTTCTTTCAACCGAGTTAGTAGAGCCTCTAGAAGAATCAACTTTCCAGAGGCTTCCACCAGGTTACGGTGTGAGATAACGGGATCATCATTGCGCTCTTCAATGGCATCCGAGTATAGGAACGGGTGACACAAACACTTGCGCAGCTGCATCAAGATATTGTTCAAGCTTCCGCGTTCCTTTGTCTTGGTCTTGATCTTGGTGTTGCGGAAGATGGTCTGAATCAGTTGCGGGTTCTTGGCTATGATGGACTTGCATAGCTTCTCCTGTACAACCGTCATAGAAACAGGCACGATGATTTGCGACATGGGCGGCAAGAACTTGAGTACACCGGCCTTGGTACGACGATAAAAGTATGGGTTGATGAGTTGATGCAGCTCGTGGATCTTCTCCGACGTGAGGTCGCGAAACTCTTCGTCTAAAGCCTCAGCGTCGTACTTTTTATCTACAAACTGCAGCAAGTTGAACAGTTCGCGCTTGTTGTTCTGCAGCGGTGTACCTGTCAGCAGCAACCGGAACGGGAAACGCATGGAACTGAGGGCCGCATACAGCAGATTCTTGTCATTCTTGAGACGCTGACCCTCATCAACGACGAGACCAGCCCAGTGGATGTGCCGGAACTTCTTTCGAGTTTCCTCGTCCTGGGCAGAGTCATAAGACATGACAACAATATGAGCCTTCATATCCGATGCCGAGCCAGTTGGAAACAACTCAAAATCGTATGCCATGGTCTGTGCCTCTTTGCCACCATAGTATGTCACCACTCGGAGCTGCGGGGACCACTGTTTAATCTCACGACGCCAGTTGGGACACGTGGAGTTTGGTACCACGACCAGGAACGGCCACACACGCGGGCCATTCTTGATGAGAGTAGTCAATAGTGTGATCACTTGGACTGTCTTTCCAAGACCCATTTCATCAGCGAGGATGGCATTCGACCCGTTGTGATATCTTCGAAGCATCCAGTTGACACCGTTTAGCTGGTAATCCATCAGTTTACCTTTGAGCTCTGGTGGCTGGCTGGCCAAGACCACATCCTCAAATGGTGTCTTTTTAAATTCAGCGATGCGTTCGCGCATGCGAATGTTGGGCTCTTGAACGAAATACTTGCCCGCAAGATACTGTTGATATGCCAAGACAAATGAGTGGTATACATCTGGTCGCGTCTCATCCGGAAGCGCATCCCACACGGAATCAACATAGGCCAGACCTTGAGGCTTGAAATACACCTTGATGATATCAGCCAAACGCTCCAAGTCATCCTCGTACGTCTTGGCAGGTTGGGCATCAGGGTGATATTTGACATTGAAGATGACATCCATGAGAAGATACTCATCAGGAACAGCTTCTTCTGTCGTCTTCTTGTACATATCCAGAGACATTGCCTTTTTGGCAAATGATTTACGTGAAGATCCAGCTGTCACAGAGTACACCCAAGCACCAGGCATCCAGGTCACGTGGTTATGTGACTGGTGAGCCCATTTGATGAGATATTGCTTCTCGTCGTCAGTGTACTCACTAAAGTCCATAATAGCCACATCATCTGCCGTTGCTGCTCGGGCCCGCTTTTGTGCCGGCGGAAAGGCTTCAGTCCGTGTCACGGCGTCTGACTCTAATCTCCAAGCAACCACAGTATCGATCTTTAGTTTTTGCGTTGAACAATCACTACATTTCCAGTTCTTGGAGTACTCTCTAAAGAGTTCTGATGCAATATCGGAGCTTGATGAAGAGAGAGGCGGCAGATGATTGATATGCCAGCCTCGTCGACACTTGATACATCTGAAGAGCACATTCTCATGGTTGTTGACGAGTTCCTTCTTGACCAGAGTGATTGGATCCACGCCATCGTTTTCTTCACGGAGCTTCTCTTCTTGCTTGGGTGTCTTCTTCTGCGAGAATGGAGCGCATGATATTCCAGGCTCCCGACAACTCTGGCACTTATCCAGGCGAGGCGCATAAGGATCTTTTTGCGCATGTTTCGCGAGACAGAACCGGCATTGAAGCACAAAATCACCCTCTCCAACTTTGGTAGCTATATGTTCACGCGCATAACGAGGGCCGATACACATCCGATGGTACGACAATGAGCAACCCTGACAGTGTACCAAGATGCCGCGACCATTACCGGTGGACATGTTACAGGCGTCGCATACATGCATATGCACCTGCGCAAAGAGATTTTCGTATGGAATCTCCTTGAACAACTCTTTGACACTAATGGCTTTAGGCGGTTGTACTAGCTTATCGTCTAAAATGTAGAAAGACTCTGGGTCCATAGCGTCATTTTCGCGGTAACTCTTTTGAGGTCGGGCCGCCCGCTGTGGTCGTCGCCGACTGGTGTCCTCTTCAAACTCAATTGATGACTCTCGTGATCCTGACCTCCGTTGATGAGACTCTAATAGCTGCGAACGAGCCGCGGTAACACGTCTCTTGTTGCGCCGCCTGCCCCGCTGTTGCTGTTGTGTCTTGATATCTGGTGCGATATCCGAACGCACAATGAAGAAATCGTCATCTTCCTCGTCATCACTGGACATGAAAGATGCGGCATGCGCTGCAGCAGCGGAGGCGGCATACACAGCGGCCTTGCGTATAGGAGCACGTTTGGAGGTGTCGGCATGGTCGGGTTTATCTTCATAGTCAATGGATGAATAGTCCTCTTCAATCAACTCCCGGATTGATGCTCTATCACTACGCGCATGCCGCGCACTGAGAGCCCTATTGTCTGACGACGCATAGCTACTCTCTGAAGGCTGCCGGGAATTTCGTGGAATTGGTTGCGTGTAACGTCGAATGGATGTTTGTCGATAGTTGCCAATAAGAGTATCGTCTTCGAGTTCATCGGGGGAGTCTATGTCTGGTCGTTTTCGTTGTCTACCCGAGGAAGATTGCTCGGATGGTGATGAGTCCTCCAGGCGGCGACGCTTTTTGGAAGTAGTCTTATTGGGGTAGAGTTGCTCGTAAGTTTCGAGCACCTCGGGTCCGTTTTCAATGCCAAATATTTCATCGCAGATAATCTGTAATACGGGACATGACATTATTAGTTACAAAGGGCCTCAAAAGTCCGTGATAAAGGACGGAGAAACCATACCATGCTCCGGTGTCCATCCGCATACTGAATCTCAAAGTACTGTTCGCCGGTCTCATCCATGGCCGTACCTATGATGGCTTCAGCAATGTCTGGCATAAGCTCTTCGTACTCGTCCGGGTTTATGGCGGGGTTCGAGAGAACAATCTCAAAGCTTGTGGTGGGCACCGCCTTGTCAAGAACCAGAATAGAACCATCTGGTAAAACTCTTTCAGGTCCCAAGCTACCGACGGAAAGAACCTCTTCATCAACATCCATGACCTCTTCAGAGACTAAAGGATCATTCGCTTTGGAATCTTGAACCTCTTCAGCATGATATGAATCTTCTACAACTTCAGCAGAGTCTGTGCCTGGTATGGTGGTGTTCTCGGTAGAATCTGGCGGGACTATCGCGGGGAATTGGTCGGCGGACATGGTGTGGTTATGTGGCATGTGATCGATTGGCGATGCAGCCTCAGTTTCTGAATTTACTTCCTCAGTAACATCAGCAATGGCTTGGGGGAGTAAATGCGCCAGATTATAATCGATATCGCCCGGGTATTGGTATGGGTTCGCAGAGTTCGGGTCGACGTCCATGATGTCATGCGGTAGCGAATCTGGTATGTCCAGGAAACCATCACCATTTGGGCTTAGTCCAGCAAAGCTCATCGTTGCATATCTAAGGAATCGTGATTTTGCAAGAGGCTGGAGAGGCAAGTGAGGAGATCGAGGGGTAGACGAGGATCGCGATCCAGTGGCAGAAGCGGTACTGGCAAGAATTTACAGCCAAGCTTGTGGTGGTGTTTGTTCGCAAGTGTAAGCCAGTGGTTGGTAATTTCTTCTGGCGAGTTGTACAGGCAAACAAGATTATAGGCTACGGAATTCAAGACTTGATTGCAGTGGAAAAAAAACAACACATGTAGTGAATACACGATAACTCCAATCACAAGAATTAACCTGTAACAATGGCAACTACGATAAAAATAGTGGCTGCCCCCATAATCGCATTCGCGCTACTACTGGGGACAAGCGCGACTAGATGGCGCATGCCTATTAAAGTGTGTGTGGTGGTAAAACCCTAGCTTTAGCCAGCATTCAGCAAGGGACGATTATAGGGCTTCACCGCCTTCTATTTCTAGTACTTACCTTGAATCACATCCCTGTCACATAATCAAAATTCTGCCGCAGCGAAGATTCTCTCATGCTTGTCAGAGATTCAAACTGCGGCTTTGCAAGCATGGTTTCACTACAAATGACGAGCATCTGCTGGAACTCGGCAATATATCTTTTACGATGTCTTACTTGACATCATTATGGCTGTTGAGAGTCACGGTACCTAATAGAAAGGCTATTGCACCTCTCATTTCCCTGGTTTCTCACGAGCGTGCCGCTTCTTCTTTTTCTGCCATTCACGACGGCCTCCGTGCTTCTCAACGCCGCAATGATCGCAGCTTCCGCCGTAATGACCGCACCGACGGCCGCGATAATAAGCGCCATAGCAAAAAGAGCAGCGGCATAGACCGTATGTCTGATGATGACATCCGCAAAGCCATTGCCGGTGAGTCCCCCGCAGGAGAGGAGGAATCAGGACGGAAATCCCGACGCCATCGCTTTAACGCCGAGGACTCGGAATTCGGGAAGAAAAGTTTAGTCTACATGATCAAGAATGGGCCATTGAAGGAGAAAGCAGATCAGATCTTGGCGGAGAAACAGAAGAAGGCGGAGGACGCGAGGAGGAGAGCGTTGGGATTGCCACAGGAGAAACGGGAGGATAACTCTTTTGGTGGGGAGAAGACTTTTAGTAGAAGAGACTCGGGTGGAGAGTGGAAAGATAGGGCCAAGAGAGAAGACCGGGATAGTGGACGTGGATTTTCCCGGAAAGAGTCCGGTAGTTGGGGTGATAAAGCCCCACGGGAACCCCGGAGTTCTGAACGCAGAGAGGCCAAACCTTTTCATCACGACGGCCGTTCTTTCGATCGCCGTGAACCTCACTCCGCCCCTCGCTCTTCCAAGGGCTTCTCCGATCGTGACGGTCAATCTTTCGGCCGTGAACCCCGTTCCACTCCTCGCCCTACCACCGGCTTCTCCGATCGCCGTGAACCTCGTTCCACTTCTCGTGTCATTGCTAGCTTCTCCGATCATGACTCTCAACCCACATACCGCCGGGATACTCCCTCTTTGACCTCGCGCCCTACTTCTCCCTTTTCCGACCGGGACTCAACCCCCCGGGACTCTCGCCCTACTGACTCAACTTCGCGAGACTCTTATCCTAGGGACTCTCCCCCCCGGGATACACTCTCTTCCCATAACCGTCCCACCGCCCGCTATGCCGACCGCGATTCCCAAGGAATGTACCGCCAGGACGCTCCCTCCAACCCCCTACGCAAAACGCCCATCATGGGTACACCCGTGGTCCCCTACACCACCGCCGCCTCCCAATTCCTGTTTGGTAAATCCGTTGTCAAAGCTGCCCTCCGCTCGGCTCGCCGGAAACTCTACCACCTTTACATCTACGCCGGCGAGAACCGCCGCGAAGCCCCCGATGATGCATTCTTTATTACCCTTGCTAAGAAGCACAATATTCAGTGGACGATGGTGCCCACAGATGGCCAGCCAATGATGGATCGCATGAGTCAGGGAAGGCCGCATAACGGATATGTCCTCGAGGCATCGCCGTTACCTCAGCCTCCAGTGACGCATCTAGGAGAGGTTGATGCGAACCCGTGGGCGCGGTCGTTTGGAATTACAACCGGTTTCCAGACCCGGGAGGATGAGCTGATCAATGGGAAGCAAACGCATATCAAATACGAGGGACCCCTTGGACAGAAGCCGCTAGTCCTTTTTCTCCATGAGGTAGTCGACCCCGGAAACCTAGGTGGCATCATCCGCACTGCCCGCTTCATGGGCGCCGCCGCCGTCGCCATTACCAAGAACAACTCTGCGACTCTCACGCCCGTCGTCCAGAAAGCAGCTGCTGGTGCCGTCGAGGAAATCCCCATCCTCACCGTCGAAGACCCCACCAACTTCCTCAAAAAAAGCCGGAAATCTGGCTGGTGCGTCCTCGCTGCAGTTGCCCCGGATTCCCGGAACGCAGACAAGATCATGACTCCGGACAAGCTAGGAGAGGTTGACCTATTGCGAAAGAATCCGTGTTTGTTGGTGCTGGGATCGGAGGGGTCGGGGTTGCCGAAGCATGTACGGTCCAAGGCAGATGTAGAAGTGAGCATTCCGAGAATGGCAAAGTGGAGTGGAGTGGATAGTTTGAATGTTAGCGTGGCAGCAGGGCTTCTTTGCAATGCGTTGTTGGCGAAGAGGGATTTGGCAGCGGAGGCAGGACATGCGGATGTGGTGGCGGCGGAGGTGGCGGCGAGGGTGGCGGCTGAGAAGGGAGAGGTGGGAGAAGTGGTAGGTACAAAGGATGTTTCAGGGTTGAAGGCTGTTGAAGACGAGCCCAAGGAAGAGAAGAGGTTATTCTAGGAGTGAGGATGGACGATGGTGTCTTCGTATCGTGTCGTGTGTGTGTGTGTGTGTGTGTGTGTGTGTGTGGCGGTGGTTGAAAAGGGTGGTCAGCTTCAATGTGATGACCTACGGCGTTGGTAATGAAAGAGACGTTGCAATTCTCTCATCCATGTATTTTTACCATTTTTCTGTACATTAAAAGCCAACGAATCATATGGAAGTCATATATGAATCCATCATCTAATTCTATTGTCTTGATGCATCTTTGATGCATCTGAAATCTCGATATATATGCAAACAAATAAATCTCTCCGACATATATGACAGCCGTCTGTCAGCCAATCTAATCAGTGACTTGTTCATTGACATTGAGAATCCGCACAAGGGCACGACCAGCCATCACGTTATTGTGACGGCAGATGTCACAATGACGGGACTAACGGGGATTAGATGACGACCTAGAAGTCAACAATATGGCATCTAGTGTTCACGAATAGGGCCATTGGGCTGATCTAGTAATAGATGTTTTGGTTTAGTGAATTTGGCTTGTAGTATGACTAATTCGTTTAAACAATTTCTAAAAAAGAATCCGATATGGTCTAGGGGCTAGGATATCTCGCTCTCACCGAGAAGGCCGGGGTTCGATTCCCCGTATCGGAGATTACTTGTTTTGTTTTTTTTGGTTGAAGACTATTTGCTGATTAAACGAAACGGCTGTAATATCACAAACTTGTCTGTCTTTGTTTTTTCTCTAGTTTTATTCATGATTTCCGTGCATATTTTAACCTTGGGTACTTTCCAAATGCTGAAGTGCCGTAACGGACGACATACAAAATTAGTTTGATCATCAACAACTAGCTCCCAGGATCGTGATATCCATGGAACTCGCTTAAACGACAACCGCTTATTCTTTTATTTAGACTCCATTATTCATCATGACTCGTGTCAGCCTTACCTCGAACCATATAAATGGCCAGTATGACATATCATCTGCCCATATCTCCTGTAAGCCGCTCCCTCCCCAATGAGGGAATCTACATAGCCCAAGTACCGTATAGTGCAATATCTATATACATATATAGTTACGTGCCTGATTTCTGTCCTTACCTGCATCTTACATGCAGAGTCCTCTGCCCATATTCAAAGCCCCTCCCCTAGTGGGGATATGCTCCTAAGCAAAAGACCTCTATAACCGCAGGTCAGAGCACATCAACTTATACTCGTGGTTCCACCGGGGGGCGGCGTGCCATGAGGCGTATTTGAACCCCGGAGTGAAGTTCTTTGTAGAATGCCTTGGAGAGGCGGGATGACTGCATTGAGAAGTCATACGTGCCTAACGGTTTGGGTGGTGCAGCGAGCTGTAGAAGTGGGGATGACTTTTGCTAAGGTGAGGCGGTTGTCATATATTGTGTAGATTTAAGTAGTTGAATGGACAACTGGCTATCCTTGGCGAGGATGGCCACCTGAAATAACCAACTCATACTACGTATGGGTATATATATGTATGTATGTAGGTAAATGTGCATACAACATACGTACTTTGAAACTCTCGGTGTCCGAGTATTCAACCCTCTCGTCTTGGCCCTTTACTTTCCCTATAAAGAGATAACGACGAAAGTGTCCTATAGCATCTTGCCGACATTTTGGCTGCCATTTAGGGCCTTGGCTCGATAAACATGACTCTTTTTGCGTCTACTAATGCCATCAATATATCCATGATCGAAGCAAACCTCATGAACCTGAACCCAACATGCTCCCGGCTTTATATTTGTTAACCTTTGGCGGGGTCAACGACCTCTTCTGGTCTCTTCTGGCCATATTTTTTCAATCTCCTGCCAGCCGTACTTACCTCCTTTATGTCATATCCTTTGTTATCTCCCTCGCTGTCCTTCATCGTCTTCTTCCCATCATCTTCAACACCTCCACGCAACCTACTCCCAACCAAGGCCCCGTCTTCCTTCCCGTAAAGGTCCACCACCGCCGGTTTATTCCAAAGTCCCACAGTTTCACCGCTCCATATCTCATGTGTTTGATTCCAGTTGACTGGCAAGGGAACGCCTCTGGGATGTTATCCGTTGGACCAGATGCCGTGGTTGCGACGGAGTCAAGTGGGGTCTGGCAATGGCTTGCCGGCGGAAGACGGGCTCTATGGCATGTGGATCCCACGGAGCATCTTCTCCCAGGACGTCCTGGAATGACATTGCGTCAAAAACTCAACGTCTATCTGCAATCCCAGGTATGTCCCCAATACTCTCAATATCCCACACACCCCTCTCCGTCTAACAGTTCATTCTTTTAGAACATTAACCCCGCCTTGTACCCCCACACCTATCTTGTAACAGCTCCAAAGTTCCTCTCCATTGGCTTCGTCCCCAACTCGTTCTGGTACCTGTATACCGCCAACGGCACCCACGCCCTCACCATCGTCGAAGCTGTCGCCCCCACCGGCAACCGCCGCATCTATTCCATCCACCGAACTCCCGGAACCTCTCCATCTTCAACATTTCAGAAAACCTTTGGTAAAGACCTCTTCATCAGTCCGTTCTCTCCCGGTATCGGCCGCTATACCATGCGAGCCCCGGCACCCGCTAGTATCCCATTCTCCGAAAAAGCAGGAGACATTCAGAAGGCGTTCGAGGTGACACTCGGTCTCCTTGATACTGCTAACCGGTCCGAGTTCGTTGCCTATGTGGCCTCATCAGGTCCTGCAATTAACCCCATGACATGCAGTCTCTTCCAATGTCTCCTCCTGATTGTTGGCTGGTGGTGGACTGGCTGGGCAGTGTTGCCCCGAACGTTAGTTGAGGGCTTCACTCTAGCTTTTCGAAAAGGGATAAAGACTCTCCCAGAACCAGCACTAAGGTCAGAGAGTATTGCGCGAGAAATGACTAGTGAAGAGAAGAAGATGGAGGGGGTTTGGAGGATAGTGTTGAGAGAGGCAGTTGAACAGACAGAGGGGGTGGAGATTCGGTATGTAGCAGCAGGGGCAAGAATGAACAACGGAGACGCCGAGATGGTCTTTGGAGAGACGATGACTAGCCAAGTCAGTAACAAGGTTGACATGATTCACTTACGGCCTTTGACACCAGAGTTCTATACGAGGGTTGCCCAGTATGGTTCCTCAAAGGGTCTTTTCCAAGCACTCCTGGCTGAGGAGGCCTATGGGACTTTGGCACAACTCTCCGAAGATGACAAGCAAGTCCTCTCAAAAGTATTCCCTCTAGAGAAACAAATCAGGACGCCGATAATTGCCTCTAATCACTCTAATGATTGGACGGATAGCTTCCTCTTCAATTTCATCCGTCAATATGCTCTCTCATTAGCCAATAGCAGTCTCTCTCCACAGAAGCTCGCCTATGAGCGATGGATAGATTCTTCAAAAGATGCGCTGTTGCGCAGAGAATTCCGCAATATCATGTGCCAGTCCGCTTTAGCGGAGCTTCTTGGAGTCGATGTCATTGCACTGTGTCAGAGTCTTCCCTTTAGACTGATGGCATCATGGATGTTGGCAGGTCTATTGTTAAAGACGTGAAATGCCAAGCAGTGTCAAGTTTAATTTGGCAGCAAAGGTCTCGAGGATGGTGATACCGAGACCGAGTTCGGGATGGGATATGTAAATAGAGTAACTTCCTATATAAAAAAAAATTTAAAAAAATGTCGATATCGTATTAATGAAGTAATTACCAAAACCACGTCATCCTCCAATGCAACCTCTCAAGCTTGAAACAACAACCCTTATCATTGCACGTATGGGCATTTAATCATCCGTCCAATGTTCCAATCAGACTCCAATACTATTGTAACTCAACTCATTTATAATTCCAAATACCAACAATCTGACATGTATTTCCTGACCCCATGCCGCTTTCCTACTTTCCCCAAACAGCATGCTCTCCAAAACCGCAACAACCTCATAAGCCAATCACAACCGCAAACCTCGTAAATTCCCATCTAGACATTTTTGAACCCCCTTCCTTCCCTAACGCGGGATGAACAACGGCAAAAACGGTCTCCGCTTTTCCGATTGTGTTTTTTCTCAATCTTGGGGCGAAAATAGAGGAAGAATGAACTACGGCTTTACGTCGGTTCGGTGGCGTCAATAGATGGGCCGTTTAGGGCCGTTGAAAGTTGGAGAGTATGACTTGATAGTCATGAAGATGACGCTATAGGACTTTACTTGGTAGTTTCTCGACACGCCAACATGACTAATCAACGGCCTTAATCAACCCACAAGTATCACCGTAAACTCCCAAGCGGCCCCGTCTACCAAACCCGTCATTGCATATCCAGATAATCACCACCACACCTACCTATGCTCCCTTCCCGTGCACTAACCCCGCTCAAGCGATGTTATCAGCTAATCCAGCTAGCCCTTCCAACTCTGTTAGCCTCTAACAAAGCTTCTTACCCCAATTCCATAGTAAACGCCCCTCTATAAAACCCTGCCGCAGTTCCCCATCCGTTTCTTTCTTTTTTCCTTCTTCTCCGTTTCAAACCCTGGTTTCCTACGTTCCATCAACCTCAATCCCTATTAAAATCCAACTCTTCCTTCACATTCAAAATGCCTCTTACCGGACATTGCCTCTGCAAGGCCGTCACCTACACGGTCGCCATGGAGAAGCCTCTCCTCGTTGGCTACGACCACTGCGACGACTGCCAACGCCAATCTGGTTCTACCTATTGTCTGTCCTTTTCCCTTTGCCGTTCCGTCCATATTAACCCTGCATATCCTAACCCTTATTAGCTCTTGTCTTTGTCTGTGAAAAGGACAAGGTCACTTTTAAAGGTCCCGTCAAGTCGTGGGCTGGCAAAGGTACTTCTGGTCACGCCGTCCACCGTATCTTTTGTTCAGAGTGTGGGTCTCCTTTGGCTCATGATCCCGATGCTGCGCCAGAGATTATTGCCATGAAGGGTGGTTCACTGGATGTTGAGCTGAAGAAGACTCTGCAGCCTGATACTGAGATTTGGACTATTAGCAAATTGCCTTTCTGCCAGGAGCACTTGGCTAAGCCTTTCGAGCACATGCCCGAATAAAGGGATTTTGGTTTAGTAGATTCTAATATCCATGAACGAATGAAGTTATGAAAATCAAGCATTACATACATGCGTCCGTATGAGGACACTGTAGATTAGATCCAGGCATCATCGTATATATGTGACATGCGTACATATCCAGCACACCCAAACAACCCAAGAATACAAAAGGCAAACCAACAAATATAACAAACACATAGTCTATACAACAGCCACCGCCATCAACGTCCCCAAGGCCACCATCCACCCCTCAACTCTTCTCACAACACCTCCCGAAGCCACCGTACTCTTCTTCCCCACTGCCGTCATCTCACTCGCCGAATTCAACGTACAACTAACATCCCCACAAGCATAATCATCCGGGCAACATCCCGCCACCACATTCGCGCTCGCCGAGCACAAAAACCACCCCGTTGCACAACTCGCGCTTGCCTCCGCCACCGTCGTCGTCGGCGTATCCGATGCCGCAATAGCTATTGTTAGCCCCGCACGCGAGACAATGTTCGTCGATGAAGTTGGTGCGCAGGATATCTCTTGGCAGTCACGGCCGGTTTGACAGCAGCCGCCGCCGTAGTGGGCAAGACAGGCATAGTAGCCAGTAGGGCAATTATCTAGGGTAGCCGCGGAGGTAGTCGTAGTGGTCGTGGAAGTCGTGGAGGAGGTGGCAGAGCCAGAGGTGGGGCGGAAGGGAGCGACAGCAGAAGTGCCGACGCTAGTCGAGGTGGTGGTGGTGGCCAAAACAGTGGTTCTGGTACTCGCAGAAGCGGTCACCGTGACAGTTTTTACGCCTAGAGTAGATTAGCACATAGCATGGTCTCAGTCTCCAAATTTGGAATACACTTACAACCAGATCCTTCACAGGCGTATCCTGAGATACAGCAGCCTCCGCCGAGACTTGACGGACACGCCACGGCACTGGACGGACAACTGGCCACATCTCCCGAACATGAGCTCCCTACCGGACAGCACG
This sequence comes from Bretziella fagacearum, assembly GCA_002018255.1. Classification (NCBI taxonomy): domain Eukaryota; kingdom Fungi; phylum Ascomycota; class Sordariomycetes; order Microascales; family Ceratocystidaceae; genus Bretziella; species Bretziella fagacearum. The sequence goes on along the minus strand of MKGJ01000150.1, from coordinate 17,652 downwards.
CCACGTTCCCAGTAGATCCATCCTCCACCTTCACGCACGTCTCCGATGACAGACAACACTTATCCGCATACCCAATATCCTCGCAACTCAAAAACCCAGTCGGACATGAGCTCCGTCCTTGTAAAACATGCAATGCCTCCGCCGCCCGTCTCAACTTTCCAGCCACCTGTCCATCATGTGGCCGAAACACGGGCTGAATTCCAAGCGCGGGATTTGGCGAAGTACCGTTGGCGGCTACGGCGGGGAGCCGGTCGATGATGGCGGCGGCTATGGCGGCACGGGAGACAAGTGGAGAGGGTACCGGGAAGTCGGGGGAAAGGGAGTAGGCGGCATAGGAGGGGTAGAATTTTTCTGCGGGATCAGCGGGCATGCGACGGACGGCCGTGGGGATGTCGTGTGCTGTGGCGAGAGCCAGGACGGCAGCAAGAGTGCCGAGGGTCCAAATGTGCATTTCGGGAATAGTTGGATTTTGGAGCGAGGAAACCGATGATTGGAGGGATATAGCGATGGAATGGAATGTAGATAGCGGGATATCAAGATTGCGACTTTTGGTTGGGGTAAAGCGTAAATAGGCGGGCGCTTAGAAGAGGATTATGATTATTTCAAGATGATTGATTTGATATATAATAGATATTGTGGAAGAAATAAAAAAAAGGTTTCTGTATAATGATATCACTCTTTTTTTTTTTTTTTACATGAACTGCTTCTGTATGTTTCCATCTGCAAAGCAACGCCAGCTCTTTGGATACTATACAAGGAAATAGAAAACTGACGATCGCCTCGCCTCCAGCATACATCGACCCTTTTTTTTATTTTTTTTTTATTTTTGCTTATTTTTTTCAAAGCCCCAAAGTTCACAACCAACATTAGGAAGGAGCACATTTGTTGACGTTGCAAAGTGGGTCCAGGCGCTTTTGCCAGGGCAACCAACTGGGTCCAAGGTAGTTACCCATAACAGCAGCGTTTGAATAGCAAACTTGGTACTTTCCTATTACGGCAATTTCTTTTATCAGTACCTTCCATTTAGATTTTTAAGACGGAGTAAGTGAGTGAGACAGAGAGTATTTTATTTTTTATAGAAGCGATGACGATGTTTGGAACAGCCAAATTGGAGTGTAGTTCCTGGTGGTCACATGGAAAAGGGAAAATGACATGTGAATATGATGTACATCTACACCCGCATATGTACAGTACAATCAATATAAACATGTGGCCAGGCATATACTTTGTCTTAAGCTTTGAGATTTTTCTCGGAGAGTTATCTCAATATGGAGTTCGATTCGTTCAGTGGGATTTTACAAAGCTTTCAGTTGAGTGTCCCATCTACTTCCCGCATAAATCTCATGCAAGCCAAAATCCAAAACTCCCCAACATATATCCCTTCCAAGTATACACCAACCGAAGAAAAGAAAAGTAAGAAAAAAATGATCAAGGAATCGTTACCGACCAAAGAAGAAAAAAGAAGAAAAAAAGGACAGAGCAACAGAATAAAAAACACGAGAAAAGAAAAAAAGAAAAAAAAACAGTGATAAAATAGGTATGAATAGGGGGATGACATCAACGAAGTGGAAGATGACAAACAACAACAACGCACGATGCCATGCCGAAACGGACCGAAGATACCAACAAAAAGAAAATCCAGATAAAAAGAAGAAAACAAAGAATAGACGCCAAACATAAGTCACCAGTCATTAAGTGTAGAAAATATCCATATCTCGTACCCATCCATCAGACAGCTCACCAACTCACCAGCCACAAGACGAATAGAAGAAAAAAAAAAGCAGAAAAATAGAAAGAGTAAAATCAAAATACCGAAAACAGGAGGGCCTTTTACCGGGGCGCTGTCTGTTGGAAGCGGGGGAAGCCTCAAGCTGTGCAATGATTCGTCCGCAACTATGGTTGAACGGACGGCATTATCGAAAATCAAAGTAGCGGTAAGAGGGTATGATGGAAGGAGTGACGAGAAAGGGAATATGGGCTGTTTGTGGGTGTTGTGGTTGGGTTGGGTTCTGTGTATGTGTTTTGCCCCTGTCATCCAGCGCAGAGAAGCAGAGAAGGAAATGTCAAGATGAGGGGGAGGGAGAGGGAGAGGAGGGAAGGATAGAAAAAGTAGTAAAGGTAATGGGGAGCGGGGAGCGAGGAGTATGGTAATCAAGTACTAGTTGGTTGTTTTCTGTCTTTGTTGCGTACTTTTTATCAAGTTGTGAGGGGAAATGTATGATAACGACTGTATATATATATATATATATACATATATATATATGGTTGCTTTTTCTTTTGTTTCTTCCTCTTAAGCAGGCCGGTGGATGATGAGCTAAACGAGAGAGAGGGGGTGTGACGAGGCGGAGAATGATGTAACGCCCGCAGACTAGGTCAACAATCACATAAAAATAGAAAAAAGAAAAAGAAAAAAGAAAAAAAAGAAAAAAAAATACAATAGTTATTATTGAGATGACGTTGAAAATGACAGGCTCGTGCCTTCCAAAGAGGGAAGCTACTAATATAGGAAGTTAGCTCTGAATTTGGTAATCGCCGCTTTGGTCACAGACTACACTCGGCGACACGGCTATGGTGTGACCGGCAGCCTCCCTGTAGGCCTTCAATACCATCTCCACCTCCATAGTGACTCCCAAGGATAGACAAGGACAAAAAAAAAAGAGTATTCTCTCTCTCAACTTACCTATAGTGACTTTTAATGCTTATAGGCCTTACTCGTAAGCACCAATGTTCTCTTGCGCTGCGGCATCATGGAGTTCTCTCGTACCAAATCCGCGACCTCGATATCGATATCCTCGATTCGCTTCTTCAGATCAATATATCCCTCATTCTCAAATTCATACAACGCCTGCAACACCCACGTCCTTGCCGAAAATATTCCGTACTTGTTTGACTTGGCAATCTTGACCTGGTCCGCCCTCAAGCTCATTGGCTGTCTCAACATATCCTCCACATGCGCCAACTTGAGAGCCAACAACATATCTGCGCCACCGCCCAACTGCTCGACATCAGAGTAGTTGAGGGCATGTGAGCGAGTGAGGGCCCAGCGGTTGTGTATGAAGCAAGCCTCGATGGTGTAGGCGGCAGTTGAGCCGCTAGTGATGTGGAGAGAGTAGTGTGGGGTGTGTGCTCCGGGGTTCATGGTGACGAGGAGGTAGAGACTTTGAGGGTCGAGAGGAGAAGAATGTAGGTGGAAAGAGGGCGTTGGCGGTGGGGACATGTTGGCGAGCATGTTCAAGAGATGGTGTGACGATATAAAGAGAGTTGGAGAGCTGTCTATCGACAGATGGATAAATATAACAAAGGTTCCAGAAGATATACTGATCGGCGGTGGTGTCGGGGAAAGAGTCCAAATTGTGACGATGGATCTTGATCGATATGAGCGAGTGTAGGAGCCGTAATGACGATGGATGTTGGGGCGTGGCAATAGTCGGACTGCGAGACATGAATATATATATATATTGATGGAAATAGAGTTACAGACCGTCTGTTGTCGCGAAACGGTCCATTTTATACAAGAAAAGAAAGAAGAAAAAGTGAAATGCGAACCAGCAAGACGATATCCACGCAGAGAATGGTGCGGGCCGAGGTATAGTTGGCAGGAGGGGGTATCAACAGTAACAATAATAGCAATATCACAAAAGATCAAAATAAAACAAAGATAAAGCAAGATATGGCAAGAAGAAGATGAAGAAAAGACACACAAATCAAGGCGGAGAGAACGAACGAAAGGCCAACAAGGAGTTTTTTTTCAAAAAAAAAAAAAAAAAGCCAATGCCGGTCAGATAGATATTGGTAGACAGAAAACACTCATGGAGGGTACATCAGAAGACGGGAGGTCACACTGGAATATGAAAAGAAGCAAGGACAATGAGAACAAGCGAGGCCGACAGAGTTTAAGGAAGAATGGAAGAGCGTCGTCGTCGTCGTCGTCAAGTTAAGAGAACTAAAGGAAGGATAATGGAATAAGAAGAACAGCGGGTAATGGGGGGGCCCTTGTACCTGGTATATGGGTCCGGGGGGGAGGGGTGTGTATCACACCCTATCCCACACGCGTGTCCCTATACAACTAGTTCTATACATGGGTATCTTCATATGCATACTATGGATTAGGCTTTGATTTCAGTTCAAACCAATGGTCAGCTTTTATCAACTGGCAAGAGTTTACAAAAATGGATAAATTTCACAGTGGCTGCAGTAGAATCACCAACACACGGCACACACACACCTATGGTGGGTCCACAGTCACTATTCTTACTGCATCCCATCACTATCACAATCCTCACCTTGGATACATACTTATATTAGAGCACATATAGCCAGCCGGCCAGTTAGCCAGCCAGCTATCCCAGCCATGTCAACAGACACTCTGTCGTCTAATACCAGGACTTTACCATTGTCCACTAAACAGGCCCCCCCCCCTCCTCCTTGAAAACATGGCTTCCGCCCAAAGACCTTAGAACTAGGAAATTGTATCCTCAGCTTTGGAAATGACGTCTGCAGCCCAACAGAGACCCTAATATCAACTGCTCTGTTATTTCATTCGCGCCTCGCCTCACTACTCAGCGGGTAGATGGGCAAAAAAGGAATGGTGTGGAGAGTGGATGTCATATGAACAACACTGTGAATGAGTGACAGGAACGGCAGGTATTAGGGAAAAGGCATGGCGGATTAGCTGACTGAGGGTCGGTTAGGTAGGTGTAGGCTGTTACGGGAGACGAAGGAGGGGGAGTCGTCTGACTATATATGTACATATAGGTAGGTAGGTACATACATATGTGGTGTATGTCACACAATGAGACGAGGTAACTGACTGGCTGCTTGGACTTGCTTGGTTTGCAAAGCCTTTTCTATTTGCTGCTTTAGCAGCGTCACATACACGGTCAGGATCACAGCATATGCACGGCTGGGCTACAGAAAATAACAGTGCAACATGTCTGGCGGGAGCACCAGAGAACAATGATTGCCGTGAACCGTCAACATGGCGGTCTCAATGATCCTAGCCTGTGAGTAATGTACTTACTCACAGAGTATTATTAATGTTATTATTATTATGTAGTTTTGTCAAGGATACAGGCTTGACACTCGCTGTAATTATGTCAATACAGGAGGAGTTGTATAGTATTATTGTGTACTATAGGAATGGGTCGGTAAGACGCATTTTAGTTAAATATTGCCTGTGTGTGTTGTTGGGGTCAAGGCTTACACCTGATCAAAGTTGCATTCTGGGCGTCCGTTCCCGGTCTCGTGGACTACCATTGGATTGATTGTTCACGTTGCTGGCCTTTATTTTGCCAAAAGAGGGTATTTGCTTCGTTCTCAATGGGGGAGGGATGAATGTGTGCTCTCGTTCCCCGACTCCCGGCCTTCCGTAGAGCCTTAGTGTCTGTAAATAGCCAGACGGAGGAGTCAAGGAATACTGAGCCGTTGCTAATGCGTAGGTTCACAAGGGGTTGTTTACACCCAGGATTCGTCAACTTTGTCCAAACGCGGCAATTAATGTTGACGATATCGTGCGCGTTTATACAAAACGAAGCTACTGGGAACTCGGCAGTGATGTAGCCAGGTATTGTTTTTAAGCCATAATACAACTCCCACACTGTCATTAAATCACAGACAACCCATTTTGAGACATCAAGTATAAATCAAACCACTTGTCTCTCCAAGACATTGCAAAAAAAAAAAGTCTCCGTCTGCTACAACAACAACAACAACAAGGCCCCCATCAGGCCAAAACTCTGCTTCATGACGGCACATTGTTTCCGCCCATCACATCCTAATCTCCTCACCTCCCACAGACACGCCCACTATTGTTTACTTCCTAGCCCCGTAAATCCCAACTTCCATCCCCCTGTCATGTGCCCGTCTGCACAATCCCATGTCCTCACGCGCCCCCTCCCCTCCCCGTCACCATCATCCACCCCCTTCTCTTGCCGCCTGTGCACATCTGCGCGAGGTTGGGATCGTCCTCAAATGAATTTACTGGTGCTGCAAAATCCCTGACCTTGTCTGTTGCACCAGTTGCACGACGCAGATAGTCATGGCCACCAGGGGGACACAATGAAAGGAAACGGGCGTAACCAGACAATGACGCAACCGATGGGCGGGAGACGAAGTGGAGATGGGAAGTGTTGTGGTCTTTTTTTGTTTATTATTGGCTGTGTCGTGCGCCTCGTCATCTGCCGCGGGGAGCGCGGATGAGGGCGGTCCTTGGAGATGTGTTATTTGGATACATACTTATAGTATACGATTATGTTTAGCAGGGCTTCTTGGTAATGTCAACGACGTGGGGGGAGGAGGCATCATGAAGAGAGAATACCGCTCATCATGTAATATGGTCAAGTCAAGATAAATTCTTTTGGAAAGACAACATATGTCCTTGTTGAATTAGATTTAACCAAATGTGGTCATACTATATATTAGGGTTAAGAATCATATTGAGCCCTGTTAGTTTTGTGGCGCAAGCTCCTGTGGCGTTAAGTCATAATTCCATTTTTAAGCTACGCCGACGCCCCGCTTTGGCCTGCCCGATTGACTCAAACGCCTCACGAGCCACCCATCCATCATACTCCATCACATTCCATCCATCATATTAGCCAGTCAACCTTTCTATTTGTATCAAAGATTTTTTTCTGTAACGAAAGCAACAAGTCATCAAGTCTTTTTTTTTTTTTTAATTTTTTTTTTTAATTTTGGGGGGGAAATAAAGCAACCAAAATACCAGCAACGCCATTACAACAGTCGACATCTAATACTGCCGACAATTAGCCTCGACCCCGCAATTTTCGCACACATTCATCGAATTTCTATATACCCCGACGCTTATCACATAAAATCAAACACAATGAGCGACTGGGACGCTGTCACCAAGATTGGTAGCCGCGCCCGTATGGGCGGTGCCGCGCCTCGTGAGTCGGTTGTCCGTGGCAAGGCTGCTCTCAACGCCGCGCAACGCAGCGGTGCTGTCATCGGAACTGAGAAGAAGTATGCCATTGGTAACGCTGTAAGTATCTATCTTTGGATTTCCACCTTTACCATCCCTCGGCTTAGCTCTTTTATCCACTACCATCATGATCAATATATACCTCTTTCACAACGTGTCGCAACATGTCCTCGATGCGATGTCCCGTGTCCTATCACAACTCATCACGTGACTAAAGACATCTTGCATCTACAGATCAACTAACCTCTTCTTCTTTTGCTGTCTACAGGCCAAGACAGGTGGTACCGAAGGCCAGCGCCTGACCAAGGTCGACCGCTCTGACGACATCATTAAGCCCAACACCGTCGGCAAGGTTGTCGGCGATGCCATCGCCAAGGCCCGCCAGGCCATGGAACCCAAGATGACACAGAAGGATCTGGCCACCCGCTGCAACACCACCCCCAATATCGTCAGTGAGTTTGAGCGCGGTGTCGCGACGCCGGATCAAAAGGTGCTGGGAAATATGGAGCGGGTGCTGAATGTCAAGCTCAGAGGAGCGGATATCGGCAAGCCCAAGTTTGTCAAGAAGGAAAAGAAATAGAGGGTTGGTGGGGTGTATGATAGCAGCTGATCAGGGAGGTGAGGGCTAGCGTGGATGAGAGCGTTTGATTCTTTTGGGTTTGAAACATCATGTATACTTACACATCGCCACATTACGGCATCGACAGCGAAGCAATGATGAACGGTTTTTGCATATCCAAGTTTGAACCGGGTCTGTTTGACGGGCCTGGGTAATATCATGGAAGAACATCAATTTCTTGGTTTCGATCTAAATGTTGTGATACTGTGACCGTTATGTAAAGAAGGGGCTGATATCATGACGGAGTTTCATATCGTTTCACATGGCTGAGCATCATCACGATGTACATTGGACATCTAACATTAAATGAAGGAAAAAAATATATAAATGTATAATCCAAATGAGCTGTAGCTCTTTATCAAAAAGCAAGAGCAAGAAACAAAACAGCAGAAACTCCGTGAACCCAAATATACGCAGGAAAAAAAAAATGCCAACCCAAAGAAACAAAACTCTAAACCAGACGGGGCATTATACCAAGTGAATCATTGACAAACCCTTGATTCTTTCTCATATCAAATCCACCAATTACATCATTACCCCCCAATATGCTCTTTACGCCGGCATCAACTTCAACACCCGGCTGTGCACCGCCGAAGCCCCCGGAAACATATCCCTCTCCACAACCATGAATTCCCGCCCCCTAACAGTCATTACCCGCACCCACTCCGGCGCAATCTCCTGTGCAATAATCGTCAAGCAACTCGCCACCGCACTTGTCTCAATCGGCGAAGGAAACGAATCCTGAATCTTCTCCGTCAACGTCGCAATCGGAAACGACTGTCTCGTCATCCCCTCCGGCTTCACCAATGCTGCGATAGTCCCCGCAATATGCTCCGCCCGCTGCAGCGTCGCCTTCTTCTGCGCCCCCACCGATGTCACCATGTTCTCCTTTCGCGCCGCCTCCTTCATGCGGATCCGCTGCAGTACCGTTAATGGCGCGCCAGTCTGCGCGTTATGCGTGGGGATTGCTGATGGCATGGGTGTCGCGACCGCAGAGTGCAGGGCGTTGATGGCAGCCATGCTGGACCCAGCGGGGAGTTCTTCCTTTTGGATGGGGGCACGCGGGAGGTCGGAGATGGTTAGGGTGTCTAAAAAGAATTCGAGGGCCTCGGGTTCAACAGAGGGGGCGGCGCGCTCGGTGGCGGTTGTGGTGCAGAGGGTGCGGAGGTTTTGCTCGAAGAGGGTGTTGATGGCGATGACGTTGATGGCGCGTTCGGTGGTGAGGCGGAGGCACATGACGGGGCCGACTTCGATGAGCTCAAAGGGGGAGATGGCACCGTTGTAGTTTTGGATGGCGACGATGCGGCGCATGTCGTCGATGGTGGCTTGACGTTTACCCCAGTTGCGGGAAACTTGGGGAAGGACATCGCGTAGCTTGAGGAACTCCGAGGTACCGTTGTGGGCGATGTGGACGACGACTGTGCGCATAAAGGCCATGTGGAGGGTAAGAAGGTCATCGAAATCCACGGGGAGCCCACTCTTAGTCTTCCGACGAACCGCACGGAAGAAATCTTCGATGCGCGAGTTGTTGGGCGGGGCAACGAGTTTCTTGCTAGTGCGGTTGGAAATCTTGGCCGAGTCGGCACGGCCAGAGCGGGGAGTACGAGTACCGCGCTTCTCGGTAGAGGTCGGCGTAGCAACCGAAAGCCTCGAGGGTGTCTTGGGCTTGTGAGGAGTCTGGAAGATGGGCGCCGGCGGCAACGGGGCAGTCTCGGAGGGGTCGCTTCCCTCCTTGATGCGCACACGCTTGATAATCTTTACGGGCGTCGCGGGGACCACGGGAGTAGCAGCAGTCGTTGCCGTCTCAGTAGTAGTAGCAGACTCATCGGGAGAGCTAGCTTTGCGCTTGCGAGAGTTGGTGGGGGCAGCGGCAATGGGAGCGGCTGGCGGGGGAATGGTCACAATGGTGGGGACCTTGATGGGAGACGCAGAAATGGTGGCCTTTGTGAGATCACGGGGTGATGAGGTAATTGCCGCTTTGGAAGTGCGGGCAAAGGCTTGGATTCCCTTTTGGGCGGCAGCAGGCGAGGCAGTTGCCAACGCAGTGCGACTTCTCGTAGCAACGCGGGCCATCTTGATGATGATTTTGATGTGGTAGTTACTTTGAAGTTATTTTTTGTTGAACCAGGGGACTGGATGTGTCCGAGGAATGGCGTAGTTGCTTTATTGATGAAACTAGTGTGGATAAAGAACGGAAACGAGGCAAGAGCCACAATAGTTGGAAGTAGTGAGCAAGTATAAAGTTTAAATGCAGATGAACTGTGAAAAAAAGAAGGTACGAAGTTGGTGGAATGAAGTAATTGCAGTTTGTTTACAGAGAAAGGTAACCGAAAAAGGAATGCACGAACAGAAAAGAATAGACGACAAGCTTTGATGAATAAAAGGAAATTTGCAGTAGAAAGAAGTCAAGTAAAAGGGTGTGAAGGAAGCAACCAATTCCAAGTGGTTAACCCGTGAAGATGCTATCTTTTCTTGTTGTTACATGGCACCCAGGACCGTTACCACGACAAGTGAGGAATCTCAGACGCGCGCAACACGTAGAACCGCGATCTTTCCTTGTTCGCGTTAGGATGGCAAATAAAGCGCGCTGATTGGCTAATGTAAATTATTTATGGGACGATTTCCTAATCGGTATAAATCGAATTAAGGCGGGTCTCATGTTTACGGTTGTCTACGTGACAAAAGGGTTTTATATAAGGGTTTAATAATGAGGGTTTGGATCAAAGTTTGTGGGGGTTTTGAAGGGAGGAAAGAAAATATGAAGATGGGGAGGATGAACTGTGGATAAAGGATAAATGGATAATGTGGTTGTTAGGTGATGGAGGGAGGAGGTTAGTTAGCCCCTCTGTTTTTTTTTTTTCTAGTTAGTGGGAGCTAGGGGAGGGGAAGGAGAGGCCTGTAGATGACTGGGTGGAGGGAGGGTGGTTAAGCGGTCTCGTCGCGTAGGCAACAAACGGCCTGTGTGAAGGTCAATTGAACTTTGGTAAGAGGCGAGGGGGCGCTGGCTGGCAAGAGATCGGGATTCTTAGCAAAGTAGGGGAGAATACAGAAAGAGGGGTGAGTCAGAGTCAGTATGGTGGTGGCGGTTGTTAGGGGAGTTCGTTAGGTAGTCAGACGGACAAGTATAGAAATGTTGTTTGATGATTGTGAATGTGGCGATTGTGAGGTATCATCTTGATCGATACTATGGGCAGCTAGATATATAATAACTATATGAAGAATGCAAAAACAAAGTCTGGTTTGGGCTGTCGCAGGTCGGGGCTCAGAGGTAGGTAAAAGGATGAAATCAAGTGATGACTTGAAGAATACAACCGTGTATGTACACGTAATACGAGCAAACATGGACCCGTCTTTGTGGTTCTTCCATCATCAGATGATTGTTCTCCATAGAAATCCGGAAGGCTTCCCGGGAGGATCGGAGATCAGCGGAAGAAGAATAGTAAATAGTAGCCTGATGGTGGAAGTTACTAGAGCTTGATACGTTGAAAGATGTAGTGGTTGTACGTAAAAATAAAACGTGAAAATTGTGATGAATTTGAATATTCAAAAAGTCTATCTAAATAAAATCGAAAAATAAAAAAACAAGTCCAAGTAAACGCCGAGTTTATACCGTTGACAACAACAAAAAATGTGCCCTTTGACGGACATCTCTAGTGCCCCATCACCAAGTAAACCCAATCAGCGAAAAGAAGAAAAAAAAAGAAAAAGAAAAAACAAGCCATCAACGCCAAACCTATCCTATTCCCTCAAGAGCCTAACAATTAATCTAGCTCAGCCAGATCCCCATCTCCTGATATATCAGCCTCGGACATATACTCTCACTCTTGCTCTTTACTGATGGAGACCGGCCGGCAAAAGGGAAAATGTAAAGGCCACGGGCGACGGAGGCGGCGGAGCGGGGACAGTCCAGTCTTGGCCGTGGAAGTCACGGAGGGGAGAGCCAGCGGAGGACGGGATAGAGGCGAGAGAGTTAGTGGAGAGGGAGGCGGAGATGGAGTTGAAGAGTTGGTCAATGGAGAGGGTGAGAGGGAGAGGGCGGCGAGGGGCAGGGGAGACGATGGAGGACATTTTGGTTGATGTGGTAAGTAGAAGGTAGTAAATAAGAGGAGGAGGAGGAGGAGGAGAGATGGAAGTGGTGGAAGGAGTTCCGACGTGGAGTTGGGCGAGGTTTCCGGGGAGGGGGGTTGAGTATGCGCAGGTTTTGAATCGGTTGGACCGACAGTGGGCTCCGGGGCCGTTTTATATAAATGAGGTTGAGGGGATAATGTCTTCGCGGGGACCTCTCCGGGAACTGTGTGTCAGACAACCACCTAAGAAACTCCGCCGGTATCTAGAGTTCCCGCATAAACTCCGATGTTGGCATATGGGTCGGTGTTCTAGTTTGCCGTGTCTAAGTATAGATAGGGAGGCACAGGCACAGGCGAAGAGGTTTGTGGGGGGGTTGATGTTTAATGCTTTGGTGATTACTGTGTGGCCGAGAAAGGGCCGGGCAGAGTGGGCTGGAGATATGGAGTTTTCGAATGTGGATGGGGCTGGAAGAGCGAGGATGTTTTTAGATGACGAGGAGGAACTTGGAGAAAAGTATCCAGTTGTGGCTTTGTCGAATGATTATGTTTTAGTGGTTGAGAGAGTAGAAGAAGAGGAGCATTTAGTGAGGAGAGTGGGATATTGTGTAATCACCAGTTTGATTGGTGATTGGATGCTAAAGGCGAACCAGCCAAAGTGGGAGACTTTGGTGTTGATATAGGGTTGGCAAAGGTAACGAGACCAGGAAAAAATGACCAGCAAGTACATACCATGCGTAATGATATATCACTATCAACCTGACACTAAAAGAAGCCCTATTAGTCGTCAGTGAATCTCATGTCATTATCATTCCTGGTATCAACTATATAAACAACCTTGCCGCCTACTCCCATCTACCTATCGGCCGCGCGGCCTCCGGCCGAGCTGCACTCTCCATTGTACATTGCCACAACAGTCTCTTTTGGTCATCCAAGTTTCCAGTAATGGAATGCCAAACCCCCTTATTATGAAAGACCACCAAATCGCCTTCCTCCCACGCATGCGTATAGATGTACTCGGGTCTCACCGACTTCCCCATCAAACTCCGAATCTTGTGTCTCACCTCCGCCACATCCGTAATCTCCGTCACCACCCCCGTCGTCGGATCCGTCGTCCGCAGCCCATACACACAGCATCCTACAATCTGCAACAACGGCCGGTTAGGAATCCCGGGATGCTTCCAAACCATTGGATGAATCTGTGCGTCCTCCCACGTCCAGTCTGCCAACTCCTCCAACTTTCTCTCCTGGCCGGCACTCCGGATCGTCAGACCGTCGTCTGTAGCCCGGCAGTCACGGATCCATTCGTAGGCTTTTGGCGCGTATTGGATTTCGGTGTTGAGGGCCCATTCTTGCTCTTCGGGGGTTAGGTTATCAAAAGCGGTGGAGCCCGAAATAAAGGCGGTGGCACCGGGGGCGAGAGGGAGGGTGGAACCATCGGCAAAGGTGATGACTTGAGGGGAAGATTTGGGGATGACGAGACCATGGATAAGGGTAACACGGCCTGGGAGACGGCGGTGGAGGGGCATATCCATGTGCCAGCGGTAGAAGCGAGTTTCGCCGGCGGCCATTTGTTCGGGGGTAAGAGGGTTATAATGGAACTCTTTTTGGTTCTGGGAATATTGATTAGTTTGTTCGAGTCTGTTACTGGTTGGCTTCAAGTAGTAGTACACTCACGACATGCTTGAGGTTCAGCTCGGGGATACCCTCATAGTTCTCAAACTTTCCACTTCCCAGAATACTCACCATGGGCGCTCTGGGAATCCGGTCACCGCCATTCTTACTCAAGATGTTATCCTTATCCTTGACCATCTTCTCACCAGCCGAATGGGTGTTCTTGATCTTTTCATCCCAGATTCCCGCCAATGCCGGCAGTACGTTGGGGTTGATTCCCTTTTGATGCTTAAATACCAGCACCGAGTGTTCCCACAAGGCATTCTGTAGGAGCTCCTTATCGGAGGAGTCGAGGAAGGTCAAGGACGGAGTTAGGAGACAGTCATTGGGAGTCGTCTGGGAAGGGCGGAAGTAGACTTCGGCGCCGATACGGGAGGACTTTTGGAGACTGGCGGGGAGCGGACGGATTTCAAAGTGAGTTGAAAGAGGATAAGTAATGGCGGGCATCGTGAGGGGTGAATGTATATGATATATGACTAGAGGTTGGTGTGATATTAAGATTAAGTGTAATGGAAGGATCAAGACAGGTATGTATATATGTAGATGAATCCTGTGATCTTGGTCTCTCGAGTATGGACCGAGACGTATTTATAAAGACAGAAGGATATGACGTAGATAATAAGGAGCCCGGGGGGGGGGGTTATGAGCCGAATGGAAAGGAAAATAGCCTGCTGCCTACTCAGTATATAACAAAACAAGAAAGAATAGACAGGATATATTCAAGATATAAAAGGTAAGAGAGCCAACAAAACATGAGATCACGAGAACACTTGACCAAGATTACAAGAAATAAAAAGAGAGAAGTGGGGACGCTTTATGATATTTGTAGTCAAAATCCACGAATAAAAATCTTGCAAAAAATGAATGAATTATCAAGGCTTAAACTAAACAAGGCACAGGCCCGTCGTCAATGTGGATTCTTCAACAGGCCCGAACACGGCCGTCGAAAGACTGACGCGAGAACCCAAACTCAAATAGGGCAACTAGAGCGAGGGGGGGTAGTAGAATATCAAGCCATACCTAGAAACCTTGAACAAGGAACAACAAGCTAAAAGGAAAAGAAACAAAAGAACAAGGCGCATATACCAAAAGCTACAAGCATCAAGCTTGGCCTGACTTCGTATGATGGAGGACAAAGCTCGTTGGCGTCACCTCTAGATTCGAACACCTGGTCCTCTCTTCCACGAGCGGGTTGCTGTGAAAATAAGAGTGCCTCGGAAGAGCAAACACCGAGTTGACAGGTTTATTATTGCCGGCGGGAAAAAAAGACTACCCAGGTTAATCTGATGGCGGACATATAGAAAGAAAGCTCGCCAAGGGGATATATATCAGCCTCACTAATAGTTTTCATACGACAGCACGGCCTGGTTTTTGTGACATCCCGAAGACAAGTCCCGACATCAACTCTAGTAAGCGGTAAGACACCCTCTTCTCCCTCTTGACTTCAAACTTGGCCGTCTTCTCCAACATTTGCCCACTCTCAGCAGGTCGTCAGCTCTCCTCCATTTCCTTCTTCTCCCCGCATTGATCTGTAAATACAAAGGCACATGTGTGTGTTCCCCGAATTCTAGAGCTTTTATTGGAGTAGCAACGTAGCATTATAAATCGTGGGAAAAAAAAAAGAAGAAAAAAATAGGTAGGTCCGCGGGGGATGGAGCTCATCCGGTGTATGAATGGCGTGGGATTGAAGAATTGGACGGATGAGATGGAGGTGGGCCGAGGATTAAAGCCGTTGGAAGTTGGGGTTGGTTGACCCTAAGATATGACTGTTGATCGATATCAAGGTAAAGAATCTATTTAGTACAAAGAAGAAATCGGACGAGTTTGAAGCTTTACGCCGCGGAAACTCGTCTTGCTGCATCTCATTACAGATAATGTCTCATACACATGTTGAGTACGTGTTGCGCCTAAAGCACACCTCCATCTTCGCATTCGCATGCCATATCCGCATTACTTTACCACCACTACCCACCATTGTCAACTGCAACACAGCCCATTCACGACCACACCAGCATCTTTTAGTTAACAAACAGTAAACCGCTCGCGTACCTAAGTTGTTGCGCGACGGAAATGGCAAGCTAACAGCTAAGGTGCAGGTGCTGCGGGAGTGAGGGGTAGCTGAGTTGGAGGAAGTTATTCCTGGTTGAGAATAGAGTAGTGGGTGGGTGGAAGAGGTAGGGGGGTCGGGTGAGGAGGAAGGGAAAACGGCGACTGTAAGTGAGCTATGAAGGGTTATGGGATGAAAAATGCTATATAAACAATGTAGTTTTCCATCTTCCCATGTGATTATTCATCAACATTACCAACTTCAAACTTGTACCCACAAGCGTTGATGGTTTATAATTGCCAACGCGGGGTTGCTCAACAGTGTTAATCTAACCGTGACTTGTCTTGATTTGTTTCTTGTCCAGGGTTAGCCATGCGCCATCCAATAACTGGCCGTTGCTTCGTTGTTTTTGTTGCCAACAGGGTCAAGGGGTCCTCGAGGGGAACCTTTTATTAAAAGGGTAGACGATGTTGAATCTTTGTACATCGTTGTGAAGTTGACAACAACAGCATCGGTCCCCATCACGTCAGCGAACGCTGCACAGACCTCCAAAGCATCTTTGCCTAAGAAACTATGGCAGTGCGTAAGTTAGAACAGCACAACCCTTGATAGTTGTATTTTTGGCAAAGACACAAGAAGAAGGAAAGGGCTGAGATATATATGCCTTTGAAAGATGGAACTATAGAATGGTGGCAACAGCTACAAGTGAAAGAAGCAGAAGAAGTATGGATTGGGTTGTCCCATCGAACATGTTGAGGTAAGATTGTCAGGTACTTGGGAACTTGGGAAAGGAGGCAAGTCTAGACCATGAAGAAGGATAGTCGGGCAAGCAAAGGAGCAAGGAGGATTATATTGAGTCTTGGGTAGAGCTGGAAGGGACGAAAGTAGGGAGGTATAGAGTAGTGATATTCTCCGTCTTCAACCAGTAAATTATATCGGAGAAATAATCGGCACTATCATCTAAACAGCATCTTTTAACACAACAGATGCCCAATCTGCAAGCCTCCTCATTAGAAACCATCAGGCTAGCATGATATTTAGAAAGAAAAGAAGAAAAGAAGAGACGAAATCAAGAACAATATTGCTCGTGCGTGAAATGTAACCGTGACGGGGGCAAGTCCAAGGGAAGGAATGATAGTAAACGTGAGGGAACGGGGAGGGTGTTGTTGGAAGTGGACAAGCACCTAGGGTTTCATTGGCTTTAGTTTGTAGTTAACAGTTCGAGTACTAATAGTATCTGTACTGAAGAAGTACTTGGCTAATTGCTTTTGATAGATATCAATATCTATCTACCTGCCAGTTCCCACCACACATCAACCATCCATATACATCCCACCCATATCTCTATTCCCCCCATGTCACAAGAGTCAAAAGATAGGGCTTCTCTTCCCGGGGATCCCTTGCTAGGTCGAAGCTGATCCTTCAGGGCGACGATGGAAGACGGAAAACCAATCAAGTAAGGATTAACAAATCATAGAATGGGACTTGATTTTGCCATCTTTACCGATCTTGATATCCTTGGACTTCCCTATTCATTTATTCTTCAATTATTCTTGGTAATTAATCTATCTGATATTTCAATTTCATTACCATCATCGCCATCTTGTCACTCTTTGATATCCCTATATCCCTATATCCTTATATCCCTATATCCCTATATCTATCTATTTCCTTCCCCTCTGCACTCCTCCATGTCTCTACACAGCATTAACCATCTCCAGCGCACGTAACGTCATTCCATACCCTTCCCCCCCCTCTCTCTCTCTCCTTCCTCACAACTTCTTTACCCACTCACTCACCTCCCCCAAAAGACCCGTCCCAACCAACCCAACCAGGGCACCCACCTGTCTCCTCTATGCTCCGTGCGTCTTCCCCTTGTCATTATTGTCTCTCTGCCTTATCGTACCTTACTCTGGGATCTGTCCTGTCCCACCCTAGCTGTATTGTTGGTCCTTGCTATAGTATACACTTAGCTATATATATCATTTCAATGTGACTTGGATAATTACACAAAAGAGTCTTACTTCATTTTGGCACACACACCGAAAAGTATATAGTACCGGGTCGTCTTACCCGAAGTTTTGTGGTACTTTCCTTTCCGTTCTTTTCTTCTTTTACCCGTCACAAGGCTTTCACTTCTGACAACCGCTAGAGACTTGGAAAGTATTACAAATCATTGATATATCACGAGCGTCTCGAGTTCATGGATTCATAGCACCCCCTAATCTCATAGCTTGTCGTCCATTCTTTCTTCATTGTATCAATCATACACCCCCTCCTCCTCCTCCTCCCCCCCTCCCCTCCCCCC